>JZLH01S0064536.1:0-11089 GCA_001188425.1 Eucidaris tribuloides | reverse complement strand
ACACACACACACACACACACACACACACACACACACACACACACACACACACACACACACACACACACACACACACACACACACACACACACACACACACACACACACACACACACACACACACACACACACACACACAGGTGATCTTTAGAGAGGGGGGTTTGTATTTTCTTCTTCTCAATCTTTTATTTTTTATTTACCAATAATCATGCCGGAAAGCCCAAAGGACATAGGAGGCGGTCGCCCCCTAAAATTGTCAAAAATTAGAAAGCCATGGGGTTTTCGCGGTGTATATTTCATGAAATTTTTGTCTTCCATCTTCCAGACATTTTGCCCTCCCTAAAATTTTACCCTGCGCCGCCCCCGCGAGAGCCATCCCCCCCCCCCCAAACCTTGGCCAGTCGACACAAATTCTATCATGAAATTGTTGGTGGAATTGTTTATTCTGTCAGTGTACAGAATTGGAATTGTTTATTCTGTCAGTGTACTTTGAAATGTGAAATGTCATCTGATTGACATGTGTTTACATGTATGTGTGTTATGTCGTTGTATTTGATATGTGTTTACATGACTGTATGTGTGTTATGTCGTTGTATTTGATTGAGTGTCGTAATCAATTATCTCTCATGATCAGTTTGATTGCATTCATTAAAAATATGATAACATTATACGTGTATATCGACAAAATCTTCACTGAAATACATGTTAGGCCAATATTCAACAACCTTGACTGATAGTAGACTGGTCTTAGTTCAAACATTATTACAAGTTTTAAAAGCAGACTTTAACCGTGATTTACAATTTGTTTGCCTTTCAGAGATACCATGCGTAGTTAATATACGTGCATTCATTTTTTTC
Organism: Eucidaris tribuloides; assembly: GCA_001188425.1. NCBI lineage: Eukaryota > Metazoa > Echinodermata > Echinoidea > Cidaroida > Cidaridae > Eucidaris > Eucidaris tribuloides. The sequence goes on along the minus strand of JZLH01S0064536.1, from coordinate 10,231 downwards.
TTTCTGATAGAAAGTCACATAATGGTACTTTAATGAAAATGTATTCATAAATGTGTATACACTTCCAGAACTGTCAGGGGCAACCTCCCTGGGCAAATTACCCCCTCCCCGGCCTCATAGCTACACCCACATGCCACACACACACACACACACACACACCACACACACACACACACACACACACACACACCACACACACACACACACACACACACACACCACACACACACACACACACACACACAACACACACACACACACACAACACACACCCACACCCACACCACACCCACACCCACACACACACACACCACAACACACTATCACCACAGACACAGACACACACACATATATACCCACACGACACATATATACCCACACACACACACACACACACACACACACCACACACACACCTACACACACTACACCACACACACACACCACACACCATCACACACACACACACACACACACACACACACACACACACACACACACACAACACCATCCACACACACACACACACACACACACACACACCAATCACACACACACACACACACACACACACCACACACACACACACCTACACACACACACACACACACCTACACACACACACACACACACAAACACCCACACACACCCACCACCACACACACAACACACTAATCAACAGACACAGACACACACACACACACACACATACACACACACACACACACTCACAACACATACAACACACACACACACTCACATATCACACACACATATGCCACACACAAGATACACACACACACAACACACACACACACACACACACAACACACACACAACCACACAAACACACAACACACCACACACAAACACACTCAGGGCATATATCACGGCCAATTCAGGGCATAAGTAATCAATGTGTTTTATAATCTTTTATTCAAAATAGTCCAATACAAACACAAATTTACAAATACCAATGACAACAGTCTACTCATTCTTAAACATGTAGGATATTTATAATTTCACTTTGATATCAAGTACATTTATAAACAACATCAACAAATACAATTACTTAACCCTATGATTAAAAAATAAACAAACTTTTAAAGTACAAATATACACAGTTAAACTGATTAAATTATCTGTTTATGTCAGGTAATATTTTTGAATGCAAATAAGAAATTTATTGTCACTCATAAAATTATTATCAAATTTCATTACAGTTAAATATAATAATATTATCTGTAAAGTTGTGGATATCAATTTTATCTTTCACCGCGGCTTCTAGATATCTTTAGGGCATTCTTGGATAAAGTGAAACAAAATGGTCACCAACACGTGCAGAACTTATTCTGAACCTCTGTTCTCATTTAATTCGAAAAAGGCCTTGCAGGTCAACATTGCTTGTTGAAATTAATATATCTTATATATGTCAATAGTGATCAACGTGAAAATATTTAATGTTAATGTTAATCATTACTGTATTTAGGTGGGTCAGAGAGGTCAAATACGTTTTGTCACGTGTGTGACAATTTGTTTCACTTTTCAAAGAATGGCCCTTTATAGTTCATCTGTTTTTGTTATGTTGGGCAAGTTTTGGGCAAACTCTGGGCAATCTTAGTGGTTGTTATGAAACTAAATAAAAGTTACCAAGTAACCATTTACAAGTGTTTCATATCAAATTCAATCTGCTTGTAACTAGTCTGTTACTTAGCATACATTTTTTTTTACACACATTGCTTGTTTCAACTTCTATTGCTCCTTAAAAGTTAACACAGAATATATTACATTCTAGAGAACGACATGTTATCCGGTTTGACCTCAATTATCCGGCCATCACTTTACAAGATCTCTCTATAATTTTCAGAATGGATCTACCAGTTACTACCAGTAATCGAGACGCCTCTATCTGAAGTGTGATCATAAACGCAGACACCTGTTAGCCTGCTGGTTATCAGGGGAACAATAAATAAAGTGTCAATTGTGTGAGGCCTGATGCAATGTGTACATGATCAGTGGCTTGTAATACTACAGCTAATAAAATGAGTATACCCCCACCCCCCCTCCCCCTGCACTTGCTAATAAGTACCAGAGCCAGGGCCAGTGTAAAATCTTTGGGAGGGCAAAAACTAATCAGGAGGGGGCGAATATGTCCAAAAGACCTAAATTTCATGAATTGCACATTGAAAACCCAGTGATTTTCTGTATTTAAAAAAAAATTAAGGGGGGGGCCTGGTCACCCACTGTGCCCCTCCTGTGGTGCAGCACCTGGAAAGGACTGTGTTCAAAGGCATCGTATAACAATGTTTCCAGTTAAAAAAATGTGAGCTACATGATCCACTACGCTACCGGTGTCTCTGATAAGGTCTAAAAATGAAATCCTGAAAAAATTGCAGTTCAAAACGACCATTAAGTGCTTCTAAAAAGTGAAAATCATTGAGCGACCATTCCCATTTTTCTCCATAGACGGCACACAACTTTGGACCATTTGCCTTTCAGCAAGGGACCAGATTTACAGCACCATAAACTTTGTTTTAATTAAACGAACAATCCCTTAACAAACATAAACAAATTACAGTGGTCACTGTCAACTGAGGTGAATTATTTCACACAAGTTTGGTCGTACTAGGATTCTAAAATATGTTCAACATACGTCAAATTTGAGTTAGAAATTCAATGTATAAAAAAACTTCCTATTGTAAAAACGCAGAGCATACTGAGATTGTCAAAATATGTGAGATAGACAATGATTCGACTTGTGTGCAGTCTACTGTGCAAAGTCATCTCTGTAAATTGCTTAAACTAAACTGATCAGCTTCTTAAATTGTAGGTAGGCTATCAACCACAGAAAAACTCATTTTTCAAACTAAAGACACCAAACAAATCCACATGGTGTCTCTTGATAGATACAAGTACAGGAATTCATAAACTGCTAAAATTTCACTCAGTAAGAATAAATATATATAAATATATATTGTGCATTGATGCTGCTAGTATACACACTTTTGTGCATTTTCAAACACCATATATACATGTATGATATATAAAATCCAATTGATAAGATAAATCAGATGAGTCATATTATCATAAAATGTGACCCGTCACCACGATACCCTGATAAAGTCGCTCACCCCAAAGGTGAGGAAAGTGCCAAATATCATGATTATGATATAAAGTATGAGAGTGAAGTGTCTTCAAAAACCAAAAGTTTTATGACCTTCACATGTTGCAAAAGTTTAAAAAGTTACATTTTCACCCAAAGTTGTTTTCTTTCTATGTTTATGTTTCATAAGATGTGCAACTTTATCAGGGTATTGTGGTGACAGGTCACAAATAAACATTTATTGAAATGCAAGATATATAGCGTAAGAGCAAAACAACAGCATGACTGCATGAGATAACCAAGATATAATTACTTCACACAGTACAAAAAATGTGTCCCATATTTTTTATTTGCATAAAAGGATTAAATTTTTCCATTTGCCCTTTGACACTAAATTTTAGAGAATGATTACACACACCTATTTCAGTTCCTTGAGTAAATAGTCATGTCTAGAACATTTCCACAAGATTTCAATGAATGGTAAAACTTCCCACTGTTATCTATTCTGTTCAGTCAGTGGGTATCAAGCTGACTCTCACCCATCAGTCAGCAGGAACCTTGAACCCTATTTTAACTGGGCTATTTTAGAGCAGGTTTTTACTTGGGGGTGGGGGGAGTCAATTTGACCCACTGTTCAGATCTCAGCCACAGATTGCGCGATCGCCGCGAAAATTTGCATGAGCACAGAGCCGGATGTAAGCTACAAGACTCTATTGTAAAATTTTCTAAAAATATTATTTTTATTTTTAAAGTAATTAATTATGCAAATAAGTACATAAAATTATGTTTTTTGCCTATAACCCACTTTGGTGAAAATATTCTTTCTGACATTTCTAACAATAATCTAAAAAAAACATTCCCATATCAGAATTAATTTCTTATGTATTTCATTGTTTTGTGAATTTCTTATGTATTTCTTTGTTTTTTACCTTTTGTTTTTATTGTTTTTTCGATGAAATTTGTCAGGAACATTTTTGCAATCATAAGCAGCATAAAGTTAATTCATTTCAACCAGTAAAAGTAAACATAATCATACATTTATGAATTTTGGCTTAAAACACAATTTGTATTAAAATTGTACACAAAATCAAGTTTTGAGCAATTTTGGGGTTGACATGCATGTATAAAAGTCGCACAGTGTCGTAACGGTATGTCCAATTTTCGCGAAAATAGTCTCAAAAGATGCGCAAGACTTGAAAGTGAAAAGTCACCAAGCGACGCAGTCAAAAAAAATTTCGCGTGGCGGAAAAGTTGTGAATTCGTCGAGGTGGGGTTCCAAACTTAGACCCCTCCCCCCAGTTTAACTATAAGGTTAAACTTGGTTCCCCCCTATCAGTGAGTACTTTTCAAATTTGATTCCCTCATTCAGATGCGACCTTTAAATCTGAATCCCTCCCCCTTAGTCAGTGGATACCTCTAAACCAATTCCCCTTGGGTTAGTGGTACTTTAACCCTATATAACTGGGGGGGGGGTCAATTTGACCCCCCCCCTCGACAATTTTGTGACCACGCGCCGCGCAAAATTTTTTCACCGTGTCGCTCACTGACTTTTTACTTTCAAGTCTTGCGCATCTTTTGAGACCGTTTTCGCGAAAATCGGACATACCGTTTACGACGGTGCACGACTTTTAATACATGCATGTCAACCCCACAATTGCTCAAAAACGTGATTTCGTGTAACAAAATCAATGGAAATTGTGTTTTCACCATAAATCATTAAATGTATGATTATTTTTGCTTTAACTGGTTGAAATGAATTAATTTTATGCTGTTTATAATTGCAAAAGTGTCCCCAACAAATTTCATCGAAAAAGCAATAGAAAACTAAAGATCGAAAAAACAAAGAAATACATAAGAAATTCACAAAACAATAAAATACATAAGAAATCAATTCCAATTCGGCAAATGTTTTTGTAGATAATTGTTAGAAATGTCAAAATGAATATTTTCACCAAAAATTGCCATTCTACTAGCTATTGTAAGTGAGTTATAGGCGAAACCAGAATTTCATACACGTATTAGCATAATTAATTACTTAAAAAATAGAAAAATTAATTTTTTGAAAATTTTACTATGCAGTCATGCAGTTTACATCCGGCTCTATGCGCACGCAAATTTTCGTGGCGATCGCGCGATCGGCGGCCGAGATCTTGGGGGGGGGGGTCAAATTGACCCCCCCCAGTAAAAACCTGGTCTGAAATAGCCCAGTTAAAATAGGGTTAAACCTGAATCCCCCGAGTCAGTGCATACCTTTAAACCTACATGTAATTGTACTCAGTCAATGGGTGCTTTTAAACCTGGTTCCCCTCAGTCAATGGGTACCTTTAATCCTGATTCCCCTGAGTCAGTGCATACCTGTTAACCTGATTCTCCTCAGTTAGTGGGCACCTTTAAACCTGGTTTCCTGTAGTCAATGGGTACCTTTAATCCCGATTCCTCTCAGTCAATGGGTACCTTTAAACCTGGTTCCACTCAGTCAGTAAGTACCTTTACTCCTTATTCGGATATTCCCCTCAGTTAGATGACACCTTTAAATCTGAATCTCTCCTCCCTTAGTCAGTGGGTACCTTTAAACCTGATTCCCCTTGGTTAGTGGGTACCTTTAAACCTGACTCCCCTGAGTCAGTGCATATGTTTAAACCTAATTCTACTCAGTCAATGGGTGCCTTTAACCCTGGTTCCACTGAGTTAATGGGTACCTTTAAACCTGGTTACCTCTCAGTCAATGGGTACCTTTAAACCTAATTCCCCTCAGTCAATTGGTACTTTCAAACCTGTTCCCCTCAGTCAATGGGTACCTTTAAACCCGAGTCCCCTCAATCAGTGGGTACCTTTAAACCTGATTCTCTTCAATCAGTGGGTACCTTTAAACTTGATTCCCCTCAGCCAGTGGGTACCTTTACACCTGATTTCCCTCAGTCAATGGGTTCTCTTAAACCCGATTCGCCTCTGTCAATGTGTACCTTAAACAAGATTATCCAGTCAACAGGTCTTTTAACCTGGTCACCCTTCAGTTAAAGGGTACCTTTAAGCCTGATTCCCCACAGTCAATGGGTACCTTTAAACTTGATTCTCTCCCATCAGTCAGTGGGTACGTTAAAACCTAATTGTCCTTCAGTCAAAGGGTACCTTTAATCCAATGGAGACTAAGTACGAGTTAACTCATGTTGCGGTCTATAGACAATGTGTGTTATAGTGAAATCAAATCGTCTCCAAGAGGTTAATTATGATTGCGCTCAATCAATGGGTACCTTTAAACCTAATTTCCCCTTTCCCTTGGTGGAGTCAGTTACCTATAAAAGTGGATTCTCCACTCATACAGTCAAGTGAGTACAACAGGTCCTTTTAGAATTAACTAGATTCTCTTCTTGCAATTCAGGGGTACCTTTAGTCAATTTCCACCCATCAGTCAGTAAGGTACCTTTAAAACTGAGTCTCCTCTCCAAGTGGGGTTCTTTAGACCCGACTCCCCCAGAACCTTCCGTTCAGCATGTCACCAGTCTTGGCCGCTTCTCAAAAGCCACGACTCCTATACAATCCTCCTAGCTGTAGCACGCCCTCATATGAACGTCTCTAAGTGACATGCATAACATCAGCACCCTGAATGAGAAAATGAGACAGGCCAGCAAGAATTTAAAATATTTACAAGAAAAGGACACTGCCTTCACTGAAATATTTTGACGTGGTCCGAGACATAATGTTACAAAAAAAACGAATGTACTTGTTATTTTGAGCTGTCTACTACAGCACCTTTCAGAACACGAAAGAGAGGAAGACATTCATGAAAGATTGATATCGGTCTCATAGACATTCCAAGGCGGGATGATTGGGGTGTTCAAACATCTCCCTTTTACCACAGTAATAACCTGCCTTAGAAAAGACAGGAAATGGCGGAACAGAATGGATTGCAAACTTGATATCCTTTTTTTAGCTTATTGCATCGATTTGCACCATATATCAGTTTTCCTTCCGGACTGATGACAGGGCGTGAGGCTGGTTTGGGGCCACGGGGGAGGTGCACATTTTGTGAGGCGGAACTAATTGACATGGGGAGGTCATATCTTAGGGAGGTGGAATGAAATTGACATGCGGGAGATGCATTATCTTGGGGACGGTGGAAACTAAAGTTGAGTAAATCGCGTTGAAAGCAGAAAAATGGTGCAATTTCATTTTTTTTGCGCAGGCGCGAACCTCCTATGGCTCTGCGGGGGGGTGCACGTGCACCCAGTGCACCCCCCCAGCCTACGCCCTTGGATGACCTTATATTTTTTCCTCATCGCATTGATTTGCACCATGGTATTGTTGTCGTAGGACTGTTATAATATAATATATCATATAATAATATAATATATAATATTAATAATATAATATATCATCATAATAATATAATAATATAATATTATAAACTATAATATTATAATATAATATTCATATTATGATCTGTATTTTTTGAAGGGGAGGGGCTTGTTGCATCGATTTTGCAGATTAGATAAAGTTTCGGGCAGACTTGATGACTTTTGTTTTTGTAGTCAATTAGAAACCCCCCACCCCTCCCCCCCTGCCTTTGAAAATCCATGCGTACATCTAGGATCGGTTTTACTTGTTCATTGATCAAATAACAAGCTGGGGATTTGCGGATAAATCATGAAATAGCTTTAAAACTGGTCACAGTTTTCAACATTTGAAAGTAATTCAGCCAGCCATTTCAGAACCGGTATCATCCAAATGTACACACTATGCCAGTGCCAGGAACAGTGGAAAGAATGCAAAAATAGGTTTTGGAAGGCAGTATAATGAGGGGATTAGGAAATGGCCAGTGGGGAAGGCATGTTTGTCCAAGAAAGTGGCACAGGGAATCCTGGTGAACACTGCATAATCTCAAACTTGCCTGGCTCATAGCGTTTCAAGGTTTTGTCATACTACAGTGCACTCCGTGTTATAGACATGGTTATAACAGAAATTCCTGTTACAACGAAGTAAAATTCTCGTCCCAACCATATCATCAGGTATACTTTTATGGGCCATTCTTTGTCAGTGCTGTGTGACCAAAAAATACTACAAATTGCTACAAAAATCTTCATGTAATTCCAAAGGCCTTGCAGGTACATTGTTTTGAAATGTAAATATATCTTATATTGTCAATACTTGATCAAGTGAAAATATTTAATGTTATGATTAATCATACCTATTAAGGGTCAAGAGGTCCAATAAGTTTTGTCACGTATGTGACTTCACACGGAAGATTGATTTTCATAACTTAGATTTAACATAAAAAATAATTAAAATGCAAACTCCTGTGAATTGTCAAACTCTACGATGTTTGTAATTCTGGCAGACTTTCATTATAGTGTAGTAAGTAGGGAAAATGACAATAATTTATTCATTTATCTGCTCACAAGCTATTATTTTCATGTATTTCCTTTTATGTGATGAAGTTTCGTCACGTGTGTGACATATGGTTGTCACGTGTGTGACATGTATATGTATAAAACATACATATACATCTGTGGTAATTTTTGGCACAAAAAACAATCTGGAAAACGCACTCGAGTACAGGCTGAAAATTGAACAATTATGCCCGCTTATATTTCCCACACAAATGATTCTAGATATTCTGATATGGCTTGGCCCTCATTACTTTTTTTCAAAAATAATTTTTTTGACATTTTTACTAATTTTTGAACCCTAAGATAAAATGCACACCCTGTACAATCTACATTTTCATAATGTAATTGAAATTTATGGATATTTTCTCTCAAAAAACTACCCCCTGCTTTCAATGAATACATTTTACAATTACCAAAAATGCCAATATGCATACATTAGTTGTTGCTGATGTCTGGCAAGCCTCCTGCAGCTGTCAGGTTGCCTAAAAGCAACCTTTTCAAATAGAATGGCATGCATAACAATTTTGCATTTATTATGAAACTGTTCTACAGGCAACACATTCCCTAGTCTGCTTCCAGACATCTACATGCTTACATTAACCTGTCTGTTTTATTTGATAAGGAAACGTACTCGTCTCAGTCAAGTTGCTTTGAATAATACAAGAGTCTTGATTTAGGCAAAGTATAGTATATCTTGAAGTAAAACAGTCAGAGATGTAAGTGTTCTATGGAGGCAAAAAGTGCATGGTCTAGAACTGAGACTACATATGCCGCTGATAGCTTCTTCTACAACATCCAAACAAAAAACAAGTATGACAACATCGTCACTGTTGACAATTAATTTGCTCGTTATTAATTTGAAGAATGGCAATTTATGGGTACTCATTATTTGTGTAATAGTAAGACACAACACAAACTAGCTTTTGAACAACAAAAAAGAAATATTATCAGACATGTAGTTTTCATGCTGGGAAAAACTTTAATCAGCTTTTTCCTGTCACGTGTGTGACATTTAAAGTTGATTAATTTTTTTGTTAATACTCATTAATGAATGGAATAAAACTAATTCTTTTTAGTGGTATTAAGTTTGAATGGGTGTGGAACAATACATATGACGCAATCAATCTTCAGAAAGAAAGTTATTACACCACCTTTTACCAATCTATTTAAGAGGAAAAATGTTCAGACTATTTACATTATAACACATTGTAGGTTAAATTTAGCAAGTTAGCATAAATATGGAACTTTTTTCAAAAAAAATACATTCAAGTAACTTGATTAGCTTTGCATGAATATTGCCAACTGAAAATTTCAAAGAACAACTTCATTTTTGACATTTGTTTCACTTTTCAAAGAATGGCCTATACACTTTAACTGTTCTGCTATAACGCAATTTCAATACAACGAAACAAAAACTGCCAGTCCCAGAGGACTCGTTTAAGGGAGTCGCTGTATCACACGGGCAGTTGCCTGTATCATTCCCTGTCCCCCCTCCCTCTATCTACAATGGCCATAACACTTTTTCAATCCATCAAATAACAAATAAAATCAACAACAAACTCAAACAATTACCTGGCTTGTTAAGCTTCAAGGCTTGGCCATTCACGATGTTGTATATATATTCCTGCCTAATGATTTCTCCCTGCTGCCAGCTCTTATGCCATCTCAGGCATGCGCTGTGCCAGCAGTCCTCCGGCCCAGCAATATATTATCGGTGACCTTCGACTGGAGATAGGAATTT
>JZLH01S0064526.1:33950-46497 GCA_001188425.1 Eucidaris tribuloides | reverse complement strand
CAAAGGCAGTGAGCCCGTCCTCTGGCGATGAACAACTAGCTCATCAAAATCTCGGGTATGTCGACGATGAAGTTTTCACGGATGAAAATGATAAGGGACACTCTCAAACCCCTCAGAACGGAAATGGCGTTGTCATGGATGTAAAGGAAAATGGAGAAGGTAAGAAATAGGCAAGGGTATTCATATTGTGCTGATTGCTCGCGGTTTGCCATACATAACATTTTGTCATTCACGTTGATATATTGGGATGAAGAAATGAAATAGAACTGAAAGTCAAACTTTAGTTTTGGTCAATCAGACAAATTTTTTGTCAATCTCTCACAAAGTATTCTACTGTCACCCCAGACAGAAAACAACATCAAATGTACTAAAAACTTTTTTAAGTGACAAATTATGATGTTTAAATTAAAGGATAGCATCTAGCGATATGAACATTACCTATGAGAAATCTCACGGGTCCCCCCCCCCCCTCCCGAGATTCTACATTTTGAGTAATTTCCCTAAAATGTGAAAGTTTCAGAGCGAGCAGTTTTCAGGGCATTGATAGATTCATATAGGTGTATCTAAAAAACGTAATTGCAAAGAATTTCATTTTTTACCATTTACCGAAACTAAACTGTGGCTTTAACATCATATGGCTCTACGTGCGATGTTGATCGTTTTTTCTTTGCCATTTTTGTTCTTTTGGTGGGAATTTCAGTTTATCATTTGTGTCATCTCAAAGAACTAAGTATATTGTATGAATTTTGGTAAAAAGATCAAATTTCATAAACAATTATTCTACCCTCTTTGAGAAACAAGCTCTTCATTATTGTGTCAAGTGTAACAGAGAGGTTGCAGTGCGTGGGTTTTTATGAACGAGAGATAATAGAATTATTACTATCGTAGTAATAATTCATAATGATCAATCATAACAATTTGGCACTGGGGCATCTCTATGCATGGCACATTAATGGTTAAGAGCTATAATCAACCCGACATCTAATCAAAATAATAATGATAAAAAAAGTCTCACGCAAATTCGTGTCAAACTGAAATTATTGCAGAGATAGTGTATTTGCACCCTTCCTTTTTGGAGGATTCGATAACTTGTGTAATCATTTTCTCAAAATTTGACAGCCTTTACCTTACTAATAAAACCTGCTAAAATTTATAGCTAAAACATCACTCGCTTTACCTCAACTTTACCGTAAGCATGGTAAGCTTAAAGCCACTGTATAACAGTGTTTCCAGTTTAAAAAATCTGAGCTGCATGATTCCCCATGCTACCAGTGTCTCTGACATGGTCTAAAAATGAAGCCCTGAAAAAATTAAAACGATCAGTAAGTGCTTTAAAAAAGTAAAAATCCTTGAGAGACCATTCCAGCTTTCCCCCATAGACTGCTGTGTTGCAAAATTTCCTATCGCCCGATAGGAAATTAATGTGCCGATTTGTATCTGGACATATTGTACTAGTGATAGCATAACTGTCCAAACTTTTGTGTTCTAAGGTGTTTTGTCCATTCAAACACAGTCACATATGTCAGATAGCAAAGTTCGACAATTTTTTAAACGTGTCTTCCACAGTGTTATATAGCGTCTTTAACAGTATCATTTGCAAGTATAGAGAATGTATTTTCTTAAGAGTTTAAAGAAACAGGACTTTACCACCTCATTCTTATAGGGACTGCCAATTTACTGCATATGTGCAAACACAATGCGAGATCCTGAAACATGTCTCGTCACTATAATGTCAATATTTCACTTTTTTTTTAAAACGTGAAACATGTCTTCTTGTTGTTATAATGTCGATATTTCACTCGTTTAGATCGTGAAACATGTCTCGTTGTCGCTATAATGTCGATATTTCACTCTTTTAATCGTGAAATATGTCTCGTTGTCGCTATAATGTCGATATTTCACATTTGTAGATCGTTAAAACATGCCTTGTTGTTGTTATAATGTCGATATTTTACTTGTTTAGATCGTGAAACGTGTCTTGTTGTCGCTATTTCAATTTCTTTCAGAACCTGCAAAAAGAAATTTACGCAGACGACGCTCTTCAAAACTGGAAGAGAATTCTACAGAGAGCCGGAGGAGATCGGAGTATAGCTCACTGAGCGCCTGCATCCTATCCCCGGCGTTCTGGCTCATTCTTGTCTGGCAAATAGCTCTCGAACTTGACATGATTTTCACTTTCGGGACACTGAACAACACTCTAAATCGGTTGGCTGACGGGGACAACGACTTAGGTAATTCACATGTAAGAGGTTTTATTTCATTCAGATCCATTGTCACGTTGTTGTTGTTGGTTGTGGCAGTTATGACATACTAGTGTCTTTTGTGCATCCATTGCCACTGAATTATACTAAGCATTTACAGTTTTACATGAATAGAAAAATGAGGGTTGAAGGCCGATTGTGCACGCCGGTACGAAGATAATGAAGTACTAGTTCTATACACGTCACCGCTAGAGGTCGCACTGTCAGGGCAGGTCACAGAACCGTTAGACAGAGAGACATTGGCCAAGTTGGTTTCAAATGGGTTACAAAAATGGATCTTGAACATTGTATTGATCGTTTAAATGAGTGCTGATGTGAAGCATCATGGTTATTGTGCGATCACACGAAGACGGGCATCGTATTTGGTTCTAACAACGGTTCGGGCAGGTCACTGAAATCAAAGAAAAGTTAGTGGAGTGGATGAGATTTGTTCAACTTTAAGTCAATTCCAACATTGATCGTTAGTCGTAATATCACTCATCAAGTCCCAATGACTTTCACTCGCCACACTCCAATCCCAAATTTGATTAAAATCAAATGTACAGTGTGTCTCAAAAAAAATTGTGCAAGTGAAAATCGCCCTCTTTAGCAATTAGAAAATACTCTTGTGACATGATGCTTACATCAGCGTCAAGAGCCTAGTCGTAGCTTTCAATTACCGTTAGTTTGTTCAATTTGCTTGTCTTTATCTTGAGATATAATAATTTAAATAAGAAAGGGTAAAATTGCAATTGTGCCACTTTTACTACAATCCCTTGTAAAAGTAACATTATTGTGATTCCACCCTTTTGTTGTTTACAAGATATCTCGAGATTAAAACAGCAAATTGAACAGAACAAATGGCATTTTAAAGCTCAGACTTTGTTGGTGACATTGATGTAAGCATCATGTTAACAAAGTATTTCCTAATTGCCGACGAAGGCGGGCGCTTTTTACTTGCAGAATTTTTTGAGACATGCTGCAGCACGTCTTAAAAAATTGTTCAAGTGAAAAGCGCCCTCTTTGACAGTTAGACAATACTGCTGTGAAATATATTTACGTCAACATCAAGGGCAACGTCTTAGCTTTAAAATGTTGTTTGTTTTGTTCAATTTGCTTGTTTTGATCTCGAGATATCTTGTAAAGAACAAAACGGTGGAATCACAACTGTGTCACTTTTACGGGAAGAGGGCCTGACGCTATTGTTGACTGTAGTAAAAAGTGGCACATTGTGAGTTTTACCTTTCTGTTAAACTGAGCATATCTCGGATTGAACAAGGTAAACTGAACAGACAAACGGCATTTGAAAGAAGACTATCCTTGATGGTGATGTAGAGCTGACGTCACAAAACTGTTTTTCTAATTACCAAAGAGGGCGCTTTTGACTTGCACAATTAGTTTTGAGACACACTGTATAATCGGAAGTTCTAGTAATTGTACAGTATGTGCGGTTCATGAATCACTGCGGTGCGCAAAATAAAAATAATGCAGAACGTGAATCAGTGATGCTTTCTGCTCCACTACAAACATTATGTCGAATGTATAATGGAAAACATCTTCTTTCTTTTAATTTCTCTCGCCCTCTCATTACCACTAGTGAGTTGGTACACAGACATTTTCTCAATCATCCAGATTCTAGTCATCGTGGTTGGTCCGCTAGGAGGACTCCTCATGGACAGAAATAAGAAAGGGAAAGTTTTGTCTTGTTGTCAAGGTACGCAAACTATTTCCCAATGACAGTTAGAAAGCACTTTCATTTTGTGTATGTGTGTGGTGATAGAGGGGGTGGCTTGGAGGACATAAACAACCTTATTAATCGCAATAACAATAAATCAAAGTTTGCTCAATAGATATGAAATAATGTCCTATAATTACCTGTCGTACTAATCTTACTTTGCTCTAACGCGTGCATTGTGCATTTTGTCACCTTAAAACACACCACGGAAATATATTTTTAAAAAACACTGCATATAATAGAGAATAGTTTTTGTTACTTTTTCGATCTCAAGAATTCTTTAATGTTTTACATAGAATGTAGCTTGTTTAATTGTGTATAAATATCACCGGGGGAATTATTGATCAGCTACCAATTGGGAGGGGGTAGAAGTTGCGATGTTAAATACTTCAATACAAAGTTTTCAAGTAAATCTATTTATCGAGAGCTCATTCGAAAAATAAACACATTCGTCACAGTATGACTGTAACGGAACATTAATTTCACTTTGATTTGCAATGTGCTGTTTTTTCATACCACTTTTCCTTAAAGCTCAAGTATAGTTTTGGTCGATCAGACAAAATTTTTGTCAATCTTTCACAAAGTATTCTATTACCCAGACATCAGAAAACAGCATAAAACCTACTGAAAAATTGTTTAGACTGACAAATTACGATGTTTAAACTAAAGGAGAGAATCAGGTGGAATGTACATTACCTATGGAAAATCTAGAGGGTCCCCCCCCCCGATTTTATATTTTGAGTAATTTCTCAAAAATGGTATGGTTTCAGAGCGAGCAATTTTCAGGGTATTGATAGATCAAAGTTGTATCTAAAAAGTATAATTGAAAAGAATTTCATTTTTTTACTATTACCTTGGCTTTAAGTGAACAATTTCCGGAGCTTCGTTGTTTAAGAGACATCCACCAATTAGGGTTTACCCTTTCTCCCAAAAGAGCTTAATCCCAAAAGGCACGAAATCCACTATCAATGAAAAATGAGTTATTAGTATCAAGTTGGACCTTAATTACACCGACAATCAGGAAAGTAACATTTTTTATGTGTCCGTGTACAAACTCAAACAAAGGAATGTCCCTTTTGTATGTACATGTATATGTATAATTGGTTCTAGGAATGCCATTTTCATGAAAGTCACCAAAGTATACCTCCCGTTAGAAGTTCATGATTGAGAAAAAGCTATTTTATCTTAACTTTGTTCCAGGGGACAAACCGAGAGGACCGTATTCGGATCACATGGACAGCTGCTTACCTCTTGCCATAGCCACCTTGGCGTCGATCGGCTATTCTGTTTGTCTCTTGATACCTAGTCTGCCTCTGCAGTACCTGACATTTGCCTTGATCCTAATCTTGCGATCGCTCCTCTTTGGTGTTGGATCAGCTGTTGTCGCCATTGTGTAAGTCTGTTTTAATGTACAATATCGTGACATTTGTGAGGTTGATATCCCGGGGGGGGGGGTCGCTCTCCACACAGCCTGTCTCCCACCCGTGTCCAACAACCTCAGAAATGCACCCTAAACGGCGTAACCTATATAACCAAATTTGCAACCCTAAATGGCGTGACACATCAGAAAATCTACCATATGTGGCGTGACTCCCAGGAAATCCACTTATTCTGATACCCTAAGTGGCGTGAACAGGGAATCCACCAATTTGATACCCTAAGTGGCGTAAACAATGAAATCAACTAATTTGATACCCCACCCAAGTGTCCTTCTCATCTAAAACATTATTGTACATTGCGCAACCCAAAGAGGTTCATTTAAAAATTCATAAATAATTCTCCTAATTATCAAATGTTCATGTTGGAGATGTTATTAGATCCACAAAAAATTGCACCCCTAAATGGCGTAATCTACACAACCAAATTAGTATCCCTAAATGGCGTAATATGTGAGAAAAGGCTACCCTTAGTGGCGATTGCCAGCGAACGGTGCTGAAAAAAGCTACCTTTTTTCCAAAAGACTTCGACGACGCCCGAGGGCTGGAAAAGGGACCCTTTACGACGCATTTTCTGGACGCGGGTGCGTAGCAGGCCGTGTGGAGAGCGACCCCCCCCCCCCCCCGGGTTGATATATGTGATACTGTAATTTATTTTGCTGGCATAATTACATATTTCACTTACACGAGAAAAAAATACTTTCAGGGATTGTAAACCACATTTACTGCATGTTTCATGTAGGTGTACTATAGAACAGACGTTAAAATAGAGGGCGAGTTAGACCAGCGTGGCTTCAAGTAAGTGACGACATGAATTTTAGTAATCAACCGAATTGTAGGATTTGTTTTACTTAAATGAGATAAACTAAAACTTGCATGTGCTGTTTAATAAAAAAAAACACGATTAATGATGTTTTCTAGCTCCAAAAAAACTTAAGATCCTTGATACACGACTTATCACCGATTCTCCCTGCTAAATGCTCTAAATGGCAACCTTGTATGTTAGCAATAAAAAAAACACTTAGAACCCTGAAATATCAAACTTTTTCAAAACGTGTAGCAGCTAAAGTCCTCAAATTATAATACCACAAAACATGGTTTTTATTTTCAATTGACCAATTTTTAGTCATTTTTTTAATGTAGCAATAACATTTCGTCATCCTTGTTCTACCTTCCCGCTTTGCATTGCGAAGGATCTTATAGTAAGTTCGTCTTCAACGACTCTAGCTATTCGCCCCCATGCGACAAAGCTTTTACATCAGAATGATAAGTATTGTACTGTTTTGACGATTAAGACAACATACATGTACATGTAGAAAGTAGAAGTAAATCACGGATATCGACGATTTTTTTTTTTCTTATTTGCTACAGATTCCCAATGAAATACTTCGCAAGTGTCTACGGTGCTATCCGAACTATCAGTGGAATTTTCTCATTTCTGCAGTACCCGCTTTTCATACTGATCCAGAACGTTCTGAATAATGATCCATTTTATGTAAGTAGCGTACAAAACATTTTAAGTAATTCAGATATTATTATATGTAGTTGAAATGTGCATAATCATAATGTCATTGACCTTTCCCCTGAATAAAGTGACTCTCCAACGCAATCCTAATGCATTGATCAATCTACATGCACTTAAATTTCAGTACTTGAAACATGCACTTACCGATTCCAATCAACAGGTCTTTACCTCCTAAGTACCATATTGTAACAAAACCTCACCGACTTTGCACGTGATATGCCTAGTGTAGCACTGAATGAGCCAATGTGACTTTTAAACTTTCAACTCACAAGTATGAAGTATATTGTTGAAATAAAGTACTGCTTGACACAACTTTCTTTAAAATACGATCACCCCTCCTTAAGTTATTGTAGTACATGTACTTAAAATGTAATGGAAGAACGAACTCACATACTCACTCAGGACGAACCTGACCACAGATAGGACAGCGCCAAAACATGATACCTTTGGTAACTTTGCAGAGAATACATAATCGGTACTGTCATTACACAATGTGATACAAACGCCCAAGTATCGCCCAATGGCTACATTTACTGATTAGATCCTGATACTGTGCCTCAAAAGAGTCATATCCGGACAAATACCCTCTAGGACAACCACCCTCTATGACACCCTCTAGGACAGGTCCATAAGGGTGGTTGTCTAGGGGGTAATTGTCCTGGGGTAGTTGTTCTTGAGGGTGGTTATCCTAGGGGTAGTTATCTGGAGGTGGTTGCCCAGGCAGTATAGAAGTCAAATGAGTCAATCCAAAAAGGCTGCCTTTCGGCCTTCCTGCAGAATGTCATGTGCTATGGATTTTATTATATGTAAGTGTTTTGATTCCTCTGTTTTGTTTAACACAATCTCTGTCTCTCTCCTCTTTCTTTAACACTCTACTTCAGGTTACTATCGCCTTTATCGCTGCAGACGGCCTGTCATTCCTGCTCCCTGCATACCTGTACATCTCGTCAAAAAGGAAACATCACCAAGAAAAGAAACCGATAAAGCCTATTATCTAATACTGCGGAACTCCTGGTTTGGGAGCCTTTGGTCTTGGGACTTTATGACAATATTGCCTTGAACCAGCGCTTAGGAGTGCAAGTTACCCCCCCCCCTCCCCCGCCTCCGTAATCCAAGTTAGAAGTACAACATGTTATAGACCTGTTCCATTTTGAGAACGAGACACCTCTTCGTCCTCCATAGCTGAAGGGGGGGGGGTCTTTGAAAAAGAATAACAAAAATGACCATCTTCATCTATGCATTTTTTTCTTAAAGGCACTGTATAACAGTGTTTTCAGTTTGAAAAATCTGAGCTGCATAATTTCCCATGCTACCAGTGTCTCTGACACGGTCTAAAAATGAAGCCCTGAAAAAATTGCAGTTTAAAACGATCAGTAAGTGCTTTAAAAAAGTAAAAATCATTGTGAGACCATTCGAGCTTTCCCCCATAGACTGCTGTGTTGCAGAATTTCCTATCACCCGATAGGAAATTAATGTGCCAATTTGAATCTGCATATATTGTACTAGTGACAGCATAACTGTCCAAACTTTTGTGTTCTAAGGTGTTTATTTGTCCATCCAAACACTACTAGATATGTCAGAAAGCAAGGTTTGACAATTTTTTAAATAAGGCTTCCACACTGTTATATAGTGTCTTTAAGTTTAGGAACAGCTGTAAACCTGAGAAATTGCGTCATCTTTTCTTGTGCTCTGGAGTTCTCCGGCTTTGGCGCATGCCACGTTCTCGAAACCGACCAGGTCCACACTAAGACCAAGATGCATATTCTATATCAATAATTCATATAATGTAAGCGGTACTACAAACTTTCGCGTTTACATTGGTTATTACGTCTGGACATACATCAAGTTTATCTTATCACATTATACGCGATAATGTTGTATCTGTCCATAGATATGCTTCATTTCTTCATTATTTTTCGTTGTTTCACCCCATTCTGCCAGTCTCACGAGAACGCTAACTATACGTTCGGAAGCCATTTTATTCACCGTGAAATATTTCTTTTTTATATTCTTTTTTAATTAGATGGGTGATATAACATTGATGTATTAACATGTGTAGTATACTTGTTAATCATTATACACATATGTATACGATAAGTAAATATATGATTGTGAGCCGAAACTTGAATAATATTAAGTTGATGCTTGTTTGGCCATAAAATCTCATCGTAATTATTATCAAATATGTCCTCCTGGTCATGTGTATAAGTTCACATTATATGCTCCAAAAAAAAGAGATACTGTTTGAAGTTAATATTATTCAAATAAATATTCTGTATACGCCAATTCCATGATGATATGATGTCAAAATAAACATAGGTGAATCTTGTACATAGTATGTAACTGAAATGTAAATCGTCACTCAAAACAGTGAGCATGGTTATTATTTAAACAATAACCAATGCTGTAAAAGAAATTTCAAGAAATGTAGCATTTAGCCACTGAAATAGTGATTAGCATGTTCATCCTGTAGAATATGAATTCAATTGAACAATGACAATAACAGCGTGGACGGGTAAATTATCGACAAGACATGGGCGATGGTGTTGGAGCTTTTTTAAGAGTATAGCTCATGTTTATCAGAAACTTTGGGATCAAAGAAAATATCTCAAAGAAAAATGAATGAAATACAGATGCAAATACTCGTTAACATTTTGAATGGCTGCCTGCTCTAATTTTTAAGAAAATTCCCAAATTTTCACCTTTTCTGTAAAATGGAAGTATCTGCCCATAAGCGTGAAAGGGTCACCAAATTAATCTCAAGTTGGAAATAAGACAAATTATTTTCTCTTTGATTTGTTATACATGTGATTATCGTATATTGACTGCATTTTATTATGATTTTATGTAATATTGTCCACTTTCTATTTGTTGAGTGTGTACAGTATGTATGTGTGTAAAACAAAATGTATCTATCGTCTAAAATATAATCACTTGTCGGGAGGTATTCTTACCCTGTTTCACTACAATGTATTTGCTGATTATCTTGTATACATAGTGTTTATTATATTGGTGTACTTAGTAGATAACCGTTATTTTGATCTTTCCAAATTAATTCGTGACTGTTAATATTGTTCATACCCAGAGTTGAAAATATTCTGTTGTTTATTCGGTTGTTGCGTCTCATGACGATTTGTGATCGAACATCCTGCTGGTCAGGGGTTCGTCTTCATTTTGTTTGTTTTTGTTTGTTTTGTGAAAAAAGTTTGTGTGTGTGTAAAAGTTTTTATTTTGGATACTTTTTTGGATATTGTGCATTAACCTACAATGTAAATATTAACGAAGTATCCATGCCTGTAAATAATTTATTTATGTTAGTTAAAAAGAGTATGTGGTGAAACAAATACAAATCAAACTGTAAAAGGGGAAGGAAGAACATTACATAACCATACAGAGGATTTTACTTAAGAATAGTGATAAGTGTTATGTGTATATTTAAATAATGACTTTATACAAAATATTTTTTTAGATTAGATATTGAGCACTTATGTATTGAGTGGCCGAAATTATGTGTCAAATAGATTTCATGTAATCGTTCGCAATTATACATAAATAAATAATTAATAAAAGATATTTCTTTCTGCCAAGATTTCTGAAGTGTGTGTGTGTTTTTCTTTTATGTGATAAATGTTTACAATTTTCTCAAGCCCCACCCTCCCGGCAAAAAGTAAAATATCTAAGTCGTTACTTTTCATCGCAATATAAATTCAATCTATCAAACACATTCAATATATATGCAATCCAATCAAGGGTTATTTCTCCTACACCAGGTATTACATTATCAAGATTAAATGTGTGTGTGTGTGTGTGTGTGTGTGTGTGTGTGTGTGTGTGTGTGTGTGTGTGTGTGTGTGTGTGTGTGTGTGTGTGTGTGTGTGTGTGTGTGTGTGTGTGGGGGTATTTCATACCTATCTGGTCTTGGTGATAATTTACTTATTAGAAGTCTCATACTTGGCATAAAGTAATGTATTTGCTTAACGTCAATGACCCCGCGCAAACTTTTTTTTTCACATTTTAACATTGCATAAAAAAAACTGGTATACTCTTCAAGAAAATGCAGTTTCAGTCTCTTTAGCAAAGTATAATAGCTAAAAAAGCCATCAATTTTGTTGGAATTAGACCATTAGACTTTGAATCAAATTTCAGACTCTTGCCCTGCATTCAGGCATGGGTGTTCATTTTGTTTGATTTGTGGAATTTCCTTATAAAATATATTTTGTACCATATGTATTTGTGTTGTATAACGACATTTTATGCCTTGTTGCGGCACAAATTGTCGCCGGCGACAATTTGTGACGATTCGTGAAAAACCTGACGGCACAAATTGTCGCCGGCGACAATTTGTGCCCGGAGTTGACGGCACAGATTGTCGCCAGCCATGATCAAATCACATTTAACTGTTTGTGGGTATGTGGGTGTATGTCAGTATGTGTTCGTGTGTTTGTAGGTGTATGTGTGTGTCTGTTTCTGTGTCTATATGTGTCTGTATGTTTGTCTGTGTGTGCATGTGTATGTCTATATGTGTCTGTTTGTGTGTCCGTATGTGTCTGTGTGTCTGTCTATGTGTCTGTTTTTGTGTCTATATGTGTCTGCATGTTTGTCAGTGTGTGTCTGTGTGTGTATCTGTGTGTCTGTGTGTGTCTGTTTGTGTGTCTATTTGTGTCTGTGTGTCTGTGTGTAAGTCTGTAAGTTTGTCTGTGTGTGTCTGTGTATTTGTGTGTGTCTGTGTGTCTGTTTGTATGTGTGTGTATGTGTGGCTATGCATCTGTATGTGTCTCTGTGTCTGTCTATGTGTGTCTGTGTGTCTGTATGTGTCTGTTTGTGTGTCTGTTTGTGTACGTGTGTCTGCCTGTATGTGTTTATGTGTCTATATGTGTCTGTGTTTTTGTATGTGTCCGTTTTGGTGTATTTGAGTATGTGTCTGTTTGTGTGTATGCGTGTTTGTCTATGTGTGTCTGTCCGTGTGTTTGTATGTTTCTGTTTGTGTGTCTGTATGTGTATGTGTGTTTGTGTGTCTGCATGTGTCTGTTCTGTTTGTGCATTTGTGTGTAAATGTGTCTGGATGTGTCTAGTCTGTATGTGTCTGTTGTTTGTTTGTATGTCTGTGTGTTGCGTGTTTGTCTTTATGTGCCTGTGTGTCTGTGTGTATGTCTGCATGTTTGTGTGTGTCTGTATATTTCTGTTTGTTTGTAAGTGTTTATGTGTCTGTTTGTTTGTGTGCATGCATGTGTCTGTGTGTCTGTTTATTTTTGTTGTGTGTCTGTGTGTGTGTGTCTGTCTTTATGTGTATGTTTGTGTGTCTGTGTGATCGTATGTCTTATTGTGTGTCTGTTTGTGATTGTGTGTCTGTGTATGTTTCTGTGTGTCTGCATGTGTTTGTGTGTTTACGGTAGGTGTCTGTGTGTCCGTGTGTGTCTACATGCATATCAATATATGTCTGTATTTGTGTGTGAGTCTCTGTGTCTGTTTGTATGAATGTGTGTTCGTTTGTGTGTGTCTGTGTGTTTGTGTGCTTGTAAGTGTCTGTATGTGTCAGTTCGTGTATCTATATGTGTTTGTTTGTGTGTCTGTATGTATCCATTCTTTTTGTATGTGTCTATGTGTCTTTGTG
>JZLH01S0064526.1:0-22951 GCA_001188425.1 Eucidaris tribuloides | reverse complement strand
ACCCCCCCCCCCCTCCCGTCTCTTCAAACACTTTGAAGACGACGCTGGTCTGACCCCGGCCCCCCAAAATGATATTTACCATGAGTAACAATAAAAGGCTTTCATTGGGAGCCTTTCACGTTTTGACCCACAGAACTTCACTGACGATGCATGAAATTGTCTACAATCTGTCGTTTTAAACCCCTACCTACCCTGTGTTAAAGACATTGTATAACAATGTTTCCAGTTTAAAAAATCTGAGCTACATGATTCCCCATGCTACCAGTGTCTCTGATACGGTCTAAAAATGAAGCCCTGAAAAAATTGCAGTTTAAAACGATCATTACGTGCTTTAAAAAAAAAATGAAAATCACTGAGAGACCATTTCAGCTTTCCCCATAGACTGCTGGGTTGCAGAATTTCCTATCAGCTGAGAATATATTAATGTGCCAATTTGTATCTGCACATATTGTACGGTATTAGTGACAGCATAACTGTCCAAACTTGTGTTCTAGGGTGTTTATTTGTACATTCAAACATTGTCAGCAAAGTTCGACAAGTTTTTTTTTTCTGCAGTGTTACATGTATATAGCGTCTTTAACACAACATAGGTCTACACAGAACAAGATTAACAAACAAGATGACCTCACTAGGAGTTCGTAGTATGCTGTTAATATCGAGAATAAAGTTGAATGCCTCGTGTCATGATAGCCGTAGAGTATCCCCACAGACGACTCGCTACCTTCTTTGTGACCTTCTTTTCAGCTTTTCAGTAGTATATGTCGAGGATTTGTATAATCGTTACGAGACTGATCATTTCTACCTCCATAGACTGACTGAATTTTGGTACCATACACCGTAACGACAGAGTGGTATTGGGTAAGTTGTGATAATTTCAATTTACGTACCATATTACGTGATAACATTTTAAATAACATGCGTCTGCACAGTATGTCTCGCATAGTTTTGAAACGTAAACAGGGTAAATCACGAGTCATTTTGTATTAGGCATGTTTGCTAGAAAATCGTGTGTGCAACACTAGTCTACATGGTCTAGATTCCAAATGGCAGAGAGCAAGGGCGTCAACCAGTTCTGAAAAGTGTGGGGTGGCATTAGCGGCGGAACGAAGTAAACGAGCCCGAGCTCACGAAGCGAGTGAGCAGGAGGGGGTGCCCTCCCTCCCTCGGTAGGGAGCTTTTTGCATTATTTTCCTGCTTGAAATAATGCAATTTGGTGCATATTTATACTTCTGATCCCAAATAAAGTTGAGCCAACAAATGATATGATGTCCCCACACTTTGAAAACTGGAGGGGACATGTCTCCCCCCTCCCCCTCCCCCCCCCCAGTCCACTGCCTAGGTGTTGACGCCTATGGCATAGTTGATTTCAGCCAGGCCCGTAAGCAATGTGGCTGCATACGGTACTGATATAGGCTGCACAGTGTGCGTAGTTACGTATACGGTATTCTTAAAAAGTAACGGAGGTCCTCTTTTTTGAAGAAAAATCAACAATTTCAATGCCGTAAATTATTACAACCAAATATCAAAGAAGGAATGAAAATCTGTTTAAATCATATAAGGTCAATTAAGGTGTAAAGTCAATGTAAAATTTAAATTGAAAAGGCATCATATTGTGGTGCTTAATTCCATTTAAATCTGTGACAGGTTTATTTCAACAAATTTGTCTTTTCGGACCCAGTGTGAACAGTGATGATTTATGTCAATCTTAAAACTACATAAAGAGTGATTTTTACGAATTTCCTTGATGACGATGTAATAAATTGATTCATTTGTCTCTCTCTCTGTATTTTAGATCGCAATTGCAGATCTATAATTTTAACAAATTATGTCAGAAAAAATGAACCAGGATTCGAACCCGTCGTCTACAGCTATCCGGGCTGCGACAATACACACTAAGAACTAGGATGTGGATGGGTGCCACAGAAGGCTTTCCGGCGGCATTTGGCCTCGGGAGCTAATAAGCTCTTGAAAGAGCCGGATGTCTGTAGCCGTGCAACATTTCACGCGTAGGGGTGAACGTCGTCGGGTGCATATTTGCACCATCGTAGTCTTAGAAGTATTGTGAGATAGTTGGTGTTTTGTGTGGGTATCTGTTGTTGATTTACTGCTGATCCATTAATGTTCGTAATACTTATTTTTTTGTCTTCATCGTTTGGCAGTGAAGTATTATTTATAAAATTTTTACATTTGTTTTTTTTCGTTTGGATCCATATTAACGTATGTGCAAAATATGTTCCGAATGAACTTCAAATCACGAACGAGCACGACGTTTGAATCGGCAACTCAGTGATGTAACGGTCAGGTGGAAATTTCTCTTCTTCAAAAAAGAATTAACTCTACTACCAGATATATATATTAGTATACTTGTTTTGTATTTTAATTGATCTAAGTACTATTATACAATATATCAAAATGAGTGCTCATTGCTTGATGGCATTTCTATTCGGATAGAGGAGAGATTTGGCAATTGCGTATGCTCGCAATGGCGCTAAATTGAGAACAGCGGTAATTGAACTAACAAAGGGCCATTGTTTCACACAAGTCAGCACGATATCCGGCCGTTACGACGTGGCTCGGCGTGTACGATATACCAACGAACGGGGATTATTCTTACGTGCAGCTGCCTGGTTCTATTGGAACGTACGCTGATCATTTTCTCTGTTTCCTGGGTTACTACGATATACTTCGTCTTGCGAATGTTAAAAGTTTTGAGTGTTTATCGTTTGTATCTAATTGTGAAATATAATCAATGAACAAGTTATTGTTTGAAAAGAAAAACCGATTAATATTTTGTTTTCGCGCGACGACCGAGTGAGTCAGAACGGGTTTGTCGTGATTTAAAAACTGTCCAGTCCCGGTGTGTTGTTGTTCTTCGAATCATTTCTACAACTTATATATTCTACATATAGGGCATAACACATTATCCAGCTGTATTGTTACATGCTTTTTAAGAATTTCTGTATTCAGATTTGGGGTACTACATTCATGGCATGTGCTGTTCAACTGAACAATTAATTTGGGTAAGAATGCGTAGCCCTACTGATGGAGGTATTGATCTGGCAGTCAATTACCGGCCTCTATTTTCGTCTTACTTTTTAGTCCTGAGAGAGGCTGAACTATGAATGATATTCCAAACAATTGGCCTATTTAGAACTGTTTCAACTGCTGACACTTTATCTGCCCATGTTGACACAAATGTTAATCAATGCTGTTTGCCTTATATTTTTGTGTGTGTTTTTGTTTTGCATCAGATTCACTGTCAAGAGCCTGCTGTCTCCTGTTCCTGTTTCACTCTGCTTCTTCAGAGAAAGGACAGCAACACATTATGTGATTGGAGAGAAAAGCGAGGGATATTTACACAATAAAATCAATCCTTAATGATTTTACTCTGTATTCTATACAAATGATATTGGATTGGATTTAATAGTAGTCAGTGTTACTTAGATTTTAATTAATAATTACAAATTACATGCATCGCCTTATGCCTGCACAGTTGGGCTAATGAACTTAAGAATACGTGATATGGCATGTACTATTTTCTTTTAACGACGAAAAAAAAATTGTAATTTCTATGGCACAATTGCGCTGTTGTTTACTCATTTTAACAGTACTATTAGTTGAGAGTGTTGGAGCTATGTGCTATACATCTACATATCCAGATCGATGGGTGTGAGACTTTTTTTAGGAAGCAAATGGGAATTATACAGTTCATAAATTATAGAAAGAATGAGTTTTTTGCACAAAGCTATGTGGCATGAAACACATGGGGTAACAAAATTTGAATGCACAGTGGCATGGTATTGTGTCATGAGCAATGCTTACATTATAGTCCTGGTCGCCATCTTCTTAGTCAACTGCATGGAGCCGCAAACTTTATCAGAAAGACAAATGCTGGTCAGGGTAATGTTCTTTATACAACAGTCTTCAATGTAGGCCAGGAACGTAGGCTTTATAGATTACATGTGAGTGTATTAATTTCAATGGTATGCAATGAGTGACTTGGCCGGTGGGATTTCATGACATATATGCTGAATATCACCTATAACATTCATTGTAGTAAGTGATAACACCTGTGCAGAGGACTTTGTTATGTCATCCCATCAGGGAACCACTAGATTACAGATCCATTTTCTGAAAGAAAAAACTGCACTGGTTTATGTTCTAATTAGTGCAATATCAACAGTCTTATGTTGCAATGTAATGTGATGTTGGGAGGAAATATATACGCTAAATAATTTTTGGTAATGAATGTCATTTTTTTAAAATTTGTAGGACCAGTGGGCCGACTTCAAGCTGGTCATCAAAGGTCATCATTTCGTCCAGGATGAACCTGTGTATCAGATGATGGGGAGGAGATCTGCCGCTGTCAAACAGTGGCTCAAGGAGTTGGTGCCACATTTGCCGGCATAATAATGCATGGAGAAGTACCTCCAATACTGTAATGGATAACTGACTTATATTTTCCGAAGCAAGTGTTTGGCCAAAATAGAATACTCCAGCTGAAATATAGAACAAAGCTGGCTAGAGGTTTGTTACAGTCATTCTGTTGTAAAAGGCGAGAAATAATCCGACCCCCGTCAATAAGAATTGCAGTAATATTTTGAATTTGTATAAAATATATAATATAATACATATTGTAATTATGTCATTACTTTTATGTGCTTAAATACCATTACTATTACCATAACACATGATTAATATCACAATGGGTAGGTTTTAAAACATTATTGGATACACATGTTCCATCAAAGTCTAGACGCTCTGGACCATCTAGAAGTGGAAATTTGTTAGGAAACAGATGTTATTTCACAAATCCGAATATGTCACTACACGAACAATTTTTAGTTGTTTTGGCGGAGCGCGTGTTCTGATAACTTCAGTTAGAATGGCCATACATTTGCTGAAACGATTATAGCAAGGTTTTATATGTAATGAACAAAACTAATATTGCCTTTCATGTCATTTTTTTTTTTCATTAATTACTTGGATTGTTGTTTTTCTTGACATATTCCAGTGTTACTGATGTTAATTAAACTTGTATCTGAAATTGACATTCACGGTATAGCTGTAACTGAAAGGAATATTGTGAAAAAAAATGAAAATGTGTAATAACCAGTATTTGTAGTATTTCTTGCAAGCAACAACTGGTCTTTAAACGCCAAGAACTGCAAACTGACTTTTTCTGTAACTGTTGGGCATCCATGGCAAATAAGTATCCAAATTTGCTCAAAACTATAAATGTTTAAGTTTAAGTGGCAGACTTTTAAACTTGTGTACTGATGTTTCTTTCAGTGTATGATATGCCATTGTTCGTGTCATCAAAGGTATTTACATTATTTTGTAATTGAGTATCTTCTATATACTTTCAGCATAATACAAAGTAGTATACGTTCAGTTATCTCTTGTCATTTCTGATAGATTAAAAACTGATGTGAATTAAAGAGGCAAAAAACAAAACAAGCAACAACACCGCTTGGGGTATTGCCATACATTTGTTCTGAACAAACCATCTCGATATTACACGCTTCCACTTAACGGCAATATGTGTACACCCCACTAATATTACAAAAATGATACTAATGTTGGTTGCTTTGCTATCTAACTGCATAATTGTGTCGCAAGTATTGACTTAAACACTCATTTGTGTACGAGATACAGTACTTAGCATCACCTTCAACATTGTTTATCATTGTACATAACTATGTATGGACATATTGATGTGACTATATTCAGCTAACGCGTTTTGATGTTCGCATTTAGAAAATAGGAATAGGTGTACATAGATTGTTATAAGTAGCTTTCCAAAATAATTCTAACATGTTTTGCCGCCTTGAAATATTGTTATTTGTACAATTTGTAATAAAGAAAATATTTTTTCAAGCTAGCCAGTTAAATCATTTATACATGTTTTCAAAGGTTTTAGGTGATAATCGTCCAGTTTTAACATTGTAGCGCAATTTGATATCTGAAACATACTGGAAGGTAATTGGCTGTCACTTTTTCCATTTTTGCTAATATAACTACTTTATCTTTATTCATGTAAGCAAATTGTTGATTGTTGTCAGAAAGCTATAGAATTCCATGCACGTTTCTGATGTTTGTGACACAAAGTTCATCTAGCTTGTTATGATATGGTCATACAAATTGTTGTAAGCCACTTTTCCATCATCTCCATACGCTTATATCCAGTCTTATACATTTGTTTGACATTTGTTTAAATGCCAATCGTTTAGAGTGCATTTCAAACAGTGGGTAGAAAGCTGTTATAACTTGAAATGTAGGATTGCCTATAAGATAATTAAACATTATTACGGCGCTTCGAATTTCAATATACGTATGGACTTATAATATGGTAAACATTGTACATGTATTTGATGTGCAGCTTTCTGTACTCCATATATGAAGATGTAATACAGTACTGCCATACTCAAATGTAAAACTATGTGGCCAGCATATTGATAACTGTTTTATGCAATAAACTAAAATACATATTTCTGTTAATCTAAATATCAAGTATTAATATTTGCATTTCCATGTTTTGTTTTTTAACTCGGATTCACTTATCTTTACT
Organism: Eucidaris tribuloides; assembly: GCA_001188425.1. Taxonomy (NCBI): domain Eukaryota; kingdom Metazoa; phylum Echinodermata; class Echinoidea; order Cidaroida; family Cidaridae; genus Eucidaris; species Eucidaris tribuloides. The sequence continues at coordinate 16,380 of JZLH01S0064526.1, read as the reverse complement.
TCATTCTATCTTCTCATAAGAACTCCAGACTTGAGAGATGTAGATGGTGTGGCAAAGAGAGAGAGAGAGAGAGTTGCTAGACCTGTGAGTGTGAGCAAGCAGTGAACAAAATGATGATGGAATAGCATTAGAAGCGTAAGAGTGCTGCACGATGTGGTACTGATGTGCAAGTAGTGTAAAGGTGCGCAGCTTGTGGCCACCGAGCATTGCATCGCCCTGAGGGGTATAAAACAAATCTTGGCTCTAAGGAATCATACATGTCCTATATTGGCGAGCATGTACGCTTGCCTTATGGGCACAGGTAGTGCACACGTCAGGCGCATGTTATTGGACAATGGGTCTGGCACCCCTAGAAGGTGGCAGACCCTTGTCCAATAGCAGCTCTCCTAAGGAGTGGCAAAAAGAGCACCCCACATAGAGGTGGCACAATTGTGTGCACCCCTGTAAGGGTGCCCATTTGCACCCCATAGGGTTGCTGCTATTGGATAAGGGTCTGCAGGCCCTAGGGGTGCAAATAAGCACCCAAAAAGTGCAATATAAGCTCCTCTCACTGGGTGCAAATAAGCTCCGCATGGGTGATGCCATGGGTGGAAATTAGCTCCCATAGGGTGCAATATAGGCCACCCAAGGGTGCAGTAAGCTCCCCTAAAGATGTGGACATATGCACCCAATGAGGTGCAAATATGCTCCTCTAAGTGGTGGCAAATATACTGCCCGTAGGCGGTGCATATAAGCACCCAAGGGGTGGCAGATAAGCTCCTACTGGGGGTGCAAATAAGCTCCTGGGGTGCAAATTAGTACCGAGAGGTGGCACTATAGCCCACGGTGTAGCAAACAAGCTCTTTTCGGTGCAAAGTAAAGCTCCCCTAGGGGTGCCAGATGTGCGACCCTTACATAGGCGGTGCAGCACATGTGGCACCCCTAGTAGGGTGCATATTTGCACCTCCTAGGAGAGCGCTAATTTGGACAAGGCTCGCACCCCTAGGGGATGGCAGATTAATGAACTCGTATTTTAGTGTGTACCACCCGAGCTAACGCTAGTTACACGGCATTTGGCACGAACGAACAAGGACAAATACCAAAGATCACATTTCTGACATTGTTTATGTTGAATAGTCGCAAAGGCGGACATTTTTATTATTATGATTATTAAATGAAAGGGTTATTCAGAAGAGGTGAAATGCCGATGTGAATAAATTGATTCATTTGTCTTCTCTGTGATTTTAGATCGCACTGCAGATCTATAATTGTTAACAGTAACTATGTCAGAAAAAATGAATCCAGGATATCGAACTCGTCGTCTACAGCTATCCCGGGCTGCGACAATACCACCGAGCTAACGACTGGTTACGCGGCATTGGCACGACGAACGAAGGAACAAATACTAAAGATCACATTTCTGGGCACATTGTTATGTTAAGAATAGTCCGAAGGCGAGACATTATTTATAATTATGATTATATGAAGGGTATTATTCCAAGAGGTGAATGCGATGTAATAAAATTGATTCATTGTCTCTCTCTGTATTTTAATCGCAGCTGCGAGACATCTATAATTTTAACAAACATGTAGAAAAAATGGAAAGCCAGGATTCGTAACGCCGTCGTCTACACATCGCGGGCTGCGCAATACCACCGAGGCTAACGCTGGTCAACCGGCATTGGCACGACGAACAAGGACAATACGCAAAGATCACATTCTGACACTTGTTATGTTACAATAGTCAAGGCGGACTTTTCATTATAGATTATTAAATGAAAGGGATTATTGAGAGAGGTGAGAAATGCGATGTAATAAATTTGATCTCATTTGTCTCTCTCTGTATTTTAGATCGGCACTGCAGATTATATCCTTAACAAACATGTCAGAAAAATGAACCAGATTCGATACCCGTCCGTCTACAGCTATCGCGGCTGCGACAATACCAGCGAGCTAACGCTGGTTACCGGCATTGGCAGACGAACAAGGAACAAATACCACAAGATCACATTTCTGACATCTGTTATGTTAAATAGTCCAAGGCGGACATTTTTATTATTAGTGATTATTAAATAAAGGGAATATTCAGAGAGGTGAAATGCGATGTAATAAAGTTGATTCATTGTCCTCTCCTGTATTGTTAGATCGCAACTGCAGATCTATAAATTTTTTTTTTGACATGTTTCTGTGTCGTCGTGCAATGCCGGTAAACGAGCCGTTAGCTCGGTGGTCATTGGTCGGCAGCCCGGATAGACTGTAGACGAACGGGTTTCGAATCCTGGTTCATTTTTCTGACATGTTTGGTTAAAATTAGATCTGGCAGTTGCGATTCTAAAATACAGTAGAGAGACAAATGGATCCAATTATATACATCGGCATTTCAGGCTCTCTGAATAATCCCTTTCATTTCAATATATCTTCCTTGATGACCTTAATTCTGGAAGTGCAAAGCACAAAATCCAATGGTTTATTAACTATTAACAATAATTGTCTAACTAATAAAACGAATATCAAATAATGGTTTTATTAATGAAATCGACTGGAGTAGTAAAAGTAAAGAAAATATTCGTTCATAGTAGGCGTATCTAGGATTTTCAAAGGAAGATGTTCATCCACGACCAAATCATGTGAGTTCACGGTCAAACGCGGAGCGAAAGGCCACTAATTGTATGCGGGGGGGGGGTGTTGAGTCCGACGGGAAAATATTTTATTGACGAAAAAAATGTACGGCCAAATCATATTTGCTCTCGGCCAATTATTTCAAATTCAAACTCGCGCCGTTCTTATTACCCTGATTCACTGGTGGTGCCAAGGTAAAATCTTAGGGAGGGCAAAACCCATTAGGGGACGAAAATTATAAGACCTAAATTCCATAAATTACAACAGCCGAACACAGTATGATTTTCAGAATTTTGAAAAGTTTAGGAGCGGCCGACCCATCTGCCCCTGCACTGAACTATTTATTCCGTCTGTAATGGGGTTTTAAAACGTCCCTACCCCGTTTTATTTTTTTCGGAAATGAGGGTGTTCGGGGTGTTAACCCCCCCCCCCCAAGTACGCTTGTGTCGTTTATAAACTTTTATGATCCCGACGTGTTTTTGTTGTATGTGTTTTTGTTTTTACCAACGTTCATCTTAAACAAGCTCATCTACATTTATTAGGTGCAATTAGGTCGGACGGAAGCCTTGTTCTTGTATATTCGACGTGAAGTAATGATGTCATATGCCTCAGCCGTGCAACTAATACACAACCATAAGTCAATCAACTCTTCTAAAGCAGCCCATCAACCCATACACGTTCAGGACAAGGCGCGAGGTACACTGTCGAACTAGGTATGTTAGAGGTCGTTCATTTGTTTGTTTGTTTGTCTGTCTGACTGTCTTAACTTTTAATTGGAAAGATTTCACTTGTACTTTCACTGCAGAAACCCCCCACAAAAAACAACAACAACACATAAACGCACTGGTGTTCGATTTGGGCAATTGCCATTATCCACAGTAGTGGTCTTCATCAAAGCATAGAGGGCTACCTCTATGATCAAAGTCAATGCCTAATCGTGGCTATGGAAATGTGACAAACATTGAATATTGATGATTGACATTGTTTTGGTTGCCGCAATGCATTCCGATCAATAAAACAGAACGGACTGATTTGCTATAACTCCTGGCCCAATGGCCCAAATTATGCATTGTAAAAATTAAAAGATTCATTGAGACTTACGGTAATTTACCGGCAACCGAGTTAATTGATTTAACGAATGACCCCGGCCTGTGGTTAATTAAACTATATCTACTGCCTCCTTTTTTCGAAGTGTTTATTGCTAATCTGCGTGGGAAGCAAGACTCGACATTGTGTCCCTAGTACAATCGCCGTGGTATAGTGCAAAATCCTCTAGAACACAGCCAAAAAAAGAAGAACATACGTTATTTCATTCATGTAAAATTAATGCCTTTCTCTTTTGTGCTTTTCCTCGAACTGCTAATACAGTCATGCATACTAATGGGAAGCTGTTGTACCTTAATGGTTTAATATTAGTTCCCAAATTTTCTACATAAATCTAGACAAAAAAAGTCATCTGAAAATATCCTTAAACTTTGGCACTTTTTGCTGTTTGGCCCCTCTGTATTGTTGTTATCGGGTGAAGAAAACTAGGAAGAAACGGAGAAAAAATTTGAGGGAAATATTTTGGGATTAAAAATAAGAAATACGAACACGCCAGTTATAAATCAAGTGCATTGGAAACCGGAGAAATATACGACGATGAAGCATCTTTCAAAGGTAAATACTAATTCCCTGTGTCAAATCTATTATCAGTCAAAATGAGAATGGAGTCACTTAACATACAGTGTTGAATTGTGGGTCGTTAACATTCACGCGAAAAGTCCCCCCCCCCCCAGCGTCCTGACCCCGTGGTCATGTAAGCCGTTAACGGTTGGAAGGCACTTGATCATTGACGTTATGCCAAAATATATATGTTTTTTCTTTCTATTCTTATTCATTTTAGGTGAAATATTGCTACAATGGCCATGAAGACTGAACGTTACGTTGCCTGTATATTCGCCGCCATGGAAAACTTGTTTCATGCCGCAACCATATTTGGATGGCCTTCGCTAGTTTACGTCCTAAAAGACCGAGGTTATTACAGTGATCTCTGTCCGTCAGATCCTGCGATTGGCAACTCAACGAGTACACCTGACGTGACAATCGACGGTAGAACTACGGAAGATGTGAACGACCAAACTACCGAAGAACAAACACCGGTCGCCTGCGATGAACAGGATGCACGGTTGCTTCTCATTTACACCATCGTATCCAGTGTACTTCCAGTTGCGATGCTATTTATTGGAATTTTATTCGAGCGAACTGGCCACTTACTGACCAGAATAATCGTCAGGTTGGTCGACTCATTGTCGTTTTAGGTATTTGAATAGAAGGTGTTCACATTGTCACTGTTGATGCAAGGCGAAGATTCTGTCACTTGTTAAAATGTTATCTTCTTAAAAACTCTTCTTGGTTTGCAGACCCAAACTAAGCTAAACATAATTATTTATAATGTAAAATGTAAAGAAAATAAGCTGAAATTATGTATAGTGCAAATAATAACATAAATAATTGCTATGGAGGCGTCGTGTCATCATGGGCGCAAATCCACGCAAGAATGCTTTTCATGTGGGGGGGACACTTATTGTTGTGTCCCCCCCACATGAATAGCATTCCTACGTGGATTTGCGCCCATGCGTGTCATAGTAGATAAGAAAGTGGTATCTCGTGTGAGAGACGACCGGTTCGAATCCTATTACGGTGTCTGTTTCATTGGGTAAGGCACTTCATCTGCAATACCTCTCTCCACTCAGGAATACAAATGGGTTCCAGAGATGAGGAGAAATCTCGTCAGCAAATTGGCTGGAGCATGTCAGAGACAGCCGAGCTAAAAATGCTCTGCAGCGTCCCCAGAGAGTGGTGGTGGTTCACAACTGTGCAGGCATGATATAGTCCGACGATCAGGGATGGTTAAGTCGTGAAAAATGGCTCTGATCCAAGCCCATAAACCAACAACCTTACCTTCTTAGAAAGTCTTTTGACAAGACAGTTTCCATGAAAAGGGGAGCCTGCTAAATGTCAACATAATTTAAGCGTCGTACGACGTTTTCTGAATTTGGATCTTACACGACCGTGACAGTATAGGTGACTGTTAGACATGATGTGTATACGATATGGTGAACTGTTAGCCAGCGCGGCATAAAGCATTATCCGCGTACGCGAAAATGCGTACAAATAATACCTGATTTTACTTTATCTTTGTTTCCAGTGTTGCGCTCCCAGTGGGATATCTGCTTATTGGGTTCAGCTCACCTGAAATTCCAGACTTGCTTTTTCCAGGGGCCATCGTGGTTAGTGCGACAGGCATGTTCATCTTTGTCTCTACATTGGAGGTAAACATCGACTTGCTGAATTTACGATTATTGGAGTGTGTGCTTTTGTGCATGTTTTCGGGAAATGGGGTAAGAAGTGAATTACTCCCTGGCCAATTACCCCAATGATAAGTACCACCGGGACATTTACCCTTAAAGAACAATTACCCCAAGACTATTTATACCGGGACAAATTACAACTCATTGATGTTACACCAACAGGATAATATAGCACCGCGGACAAGTAACCCCTGGATAATTACCGTATGACAATTTCCCAAAAGACTATTATCCAGGGGTGGTAATTGCCCCTGAGGGTAATTATTTGGGGGTAATTTGTGACCGGGGGGGGGGTAAATTTCCTGGGTGAATTTACCTTGGGGCTAAATGTCCAGCGGGTAATTGTCCGGGTTGTAGATGCCCAGGCCCCAGGGGGTAGATGTGCTAGAACATTCCTTTGGGCCAGAGATCATACATATGTATTAGCAAAACGCAGGAAAATCTATGTGAGTTCGGCGATGGTTCTATGTGTGATGCCCAAAAGGAAACACTGCATCAGCGTTGAAGTCGAGTTCGGACCCAATTCATGATTTTTTTTTTCCGAAAAAAAAATAGGCATACATTAATTTTACATACCAAGGTGATATGTTAATTGTAATACATTGGACTCGAATTAGAACTTGGCAGCTAAAATACAACTCCGCCGTAAATATAAAGATGATGAAATAATATGTACTCTTATCAGTTTTATGTAAACAACTCAAATTGCAGGTTTCAAATCTTTTCCCGGATCAGAAATCGACGATTATTGGATTTTTCAACGGATGTGCTGACACGTCTGCTTGTGTGATGCTCTTAGTAAAGGTATTTTATATATGCGTATTTTTCACAACTAGTTTGATTATACAAAATATACATTGATGCGGGAAATGACTGGTGAAATTGGTGTAAACTTAAAGTCTGAATAAATTTCCCAAATCAAAAAGCAAATGTATCAAATATCTATTTTATCAAATTTATTGTTTTTTTTTCTACATATAAAGTAGAAACATTGTATAGAACGATGGTATTTAATTGAAAAGTATTATCAGTGTGCCTTCACATGGAATGCTGATATGACTCTGAGAAAAAAAATCTTTAAATAATTAAAAATTCGAAATTGTTGAACAACTGCTCCAAATCCGTCACATCAATATTATTGTTTTGCAAAGATATTTATAACGTAGAATTGGAATTCGCTTTTGTTTTGTCGAGATGAATCGGGAGTCACTTGCTCATTCTTGTCGAGAGAACTTTTTACCTGTCGTTGAAACTGTTAATGATTTTGAATTGTTTGAACAAATCTTTGAAAGGAGTCGAAATGGACTCATAATTTGCCATGCAGTTTTACCGTTCATTTCATTGTAATACATTGATCAAAATGTTTTTTTTATTCTCTCAATGTCAACATGGTCATTATTGATAATGATGAGGAAAGAAACAAGGGTCTCGAATGGTACACTAATTGACACATTAAGAAAGTTCTTTTCTTCGTTTGCAAGTACTCATGAACTTAGCACTTAGAAAGTTAGAGGTAGGTGTGGATAGATGAACGAAGCACTTTAAGGGTTAATATCTGAGAATCATTCCGCTGTTGACGCCATATCTCTACACTTAAAAGAGGACTCTTTTAAGTGTAGAGATCAAGAAACACTGTTGTTTCTTGATATTGCAGGTGACTTACGATGCCGGTGTAGTCCCAATGGGTGTCTCGTTTTTCATTTTGGCTGCTTCCACCCTGTTCTTCAACATCAACACGGTACTCCTTCCAAGAGGTCACATTCCATGGCCGCTTCCCAAAGATTATCGTCTCCTTGTATGCCGCTCCAGCAAGTCAGAGATTGTGGAGGAAAACTCCGTCGATGATGATGATGATGAAGACTCCGTTCCCGCGGCCATCGGTTGCTATCCAGGCTCTGATCCGCATCACAACAAGAGGAGTGCCTGTACGCAAACTTTTGGATTACACTCCGTCCAAATGAATGGCGAAGACGTATTACAGGCAGTTGAAGTGGAAGTCTACGACAATAAAGCCTTCGAGGATGAAGAAAAGACAGGTAGAAATACGTTTTAATGACTCAACACTTTAACAGGTGTGTGAGTCCCATGTTGACGTCAATAGCCATGAACGCTTCAATATACCTTTGACAATATGAGGAATCGCCCAATTTTAACTGGCTGAGATTAAAATGCTGTCTGCCCATCTTTTAGCGGATATTTGACCAAATGGCCTATCATGCGTTTACTTCGTAATAGTACAAAGTTTATTATACCCTAATAATAATAATCTTTTTTCCATTCCAGCAGTGGGTTTCTTACAATTTCTCTGTCAGCCAAGCCCAGCTGCTTGGTATTGGCAGCAGATTGGCGGAGTCCCATAAAGCCACACCAATTTACTCAATTAGCAAACAATAAACAGGTACCAAAGGCGTACCATAGGAGTGTTTATGGTATACATACACCCCTTTTACAATAATCATCCCTCCCCCAAACACCCCTTTTCTGAAAAAAAATCCCCTTTAGAAAAGAAATATAGAGAAGGAAAATGAGAACATTGTTGCTGTTCACCTGATGACCTTTTTTTTTGTTTGGCTTGTCGCATCGATTAGCACGTTTGAAGTTTGAACAGTTTTCTTTCTGACACTTTATATTTTTCAAATATTATTTTTGTCTTGTCGCATCCGTATTGCCCTAAAAACACTGTTATCCCTCGGGCTTGATGAACAACCCCTTTAAAAAATCATTGGGACGCTTATATGCAATTTACCCTATGCCAAATTTACCCTTCCAAAACTGATCTAGAAGAATAAACTTCGAGATGATTTTTCTCATAGGCAATGTGAAATGGTAATGTAATAATCCATTGTCTGTTTATGAGCTTTGTTTTCTTTAGTGGAAATACTTGTTATGCTTCTTATGTTCTACCTATCACAGGAAAACGTGTCGATACCACCAACCCAGACAACAAGGATGGGAAGGCATCAGATATGCAGTACGCACATGCGGAAGATACACGCAAAAGGGATTATCCGAACCTGTGGTCTTGTTTCAAGTCGCCAATGTTCATTCTGATGAGTCTGTGGTCCATTATCTGTCAGTGTTCGGTTTTGTTTGTCATCGGAACTATGAATGCATGGTTAACGTGGCTAGCGGAAGGTGATACCGACGTAGGCAAGTTTTTTTCATAAATCAAAAAAGCAGGACAGGAAGACAAGGTGTACACCTCACCCCCACCCTACACCCCCCCCCCCGAATAAACTGAATAAATAAATAGATAAAAGAACGCATACGTGCATACATACATGTATGCATGCATACATACATACATAAAAAAAAACAATATAAACTATGCAAACAAATCTCAAAACAAACTCATTTTAAAATAAATAAAACTTTCAAGGTCCTTGACATACCATTTTAACTCAAATCATTACAACATGCTGGTGATTCGAAAGTAAATTAGTTACGAAGTTATCCAACTGAGGACAACGGGCTTGTACAGAAGGCCAGTACATTGCACACCCAGAGATGACTTACTTCTTTAGAGTAATGCCCAGAAAACATGACAAATTTTCAGTCAAACATCGTATAAACGACAGATTAAAATTGACTTCCTGTTTCGTTCCTTGAAATGTACAGTTTTGATCAATAATGCCGCGTAGAAGCTAGCTCAAGAGGTTACACAAATTTCTTACATAGATTTTATTGTATCTTCTTCATTATTTTATAGTGAGTTTCTACACGAATATTCTGGCGGTAATGAACGTCGGCAGTCTGATCGGTGCACCTGTTGCAGGTCTCCTTTTTGATAGAAAGAAAATCCAACTTTGTCGGAAAAGAGATGTTAAAGGTGGGTTTTTCTCCAGCACAATAAGTAATACCTATTTTAAACGTTGGTTCCATTTTAATCATATGATTGCCAATGAATGATGCAGTGGTTTTGGCAAAATCCTTCTTTCATAGATGTCAATTAGATGTTTCGCATTCTACTTAATATACTTTCATATCGTTTTAATTACGTTCAATAGGTATTGTATTTGTATTAAGGACATTGATTTAACTTTACCTTTACTTTTATGTTACTGTCGAATTAAACTATCATATCGTAGTAAAAAAGTTTGCAAAATATGTATCGGTGAATAAAATAATTTTTAAAGTTGTTTTTCATGTCTTCCTGTAAAATGACACAACTATATCTGAAAGTAAACCTCAACATTTTTTTGAAATATCATTATATTTTAATATTATGATAAAAGAAATATCCACATTTCAAGCAAAATGTGACTTTTATGTTATTGATGTTGTTGTTTGTAAGTACATGTAACTACGTGACTATACAAAAAAACAACTCCGTTCAATTCGCGTCTTATGCTAAAATATTAAATATAGAATCATTGATATGTTTATTATACGAGCCAGATATCAAGCCACGGGGACCATATGATGATCTGAAAGATAGCTGCCTGCCTGTTACTTTATCAACCGCGTTGGCGGTGGCGCTGATGATTTGTATGCTGATACCTATACTTCCGGTTCAGTTCTTGACCTTTGTCATTCTGACCCTGGTGAAGTCGATGTTCTATGGTGCGTCCGCAGCAGTTGTCCCAGTAACGTGAGTTACAAGCACTAATCATCCAGTTATATTCTGAAATCAAAATAAACAATCACATCCTGTAATACAATTGTGTATTGCATTATCTTTAACACTTTAGGTACTGGGCTAAAAAGCTAGGTGTGTTAACCAGAGACTGGATTGTTGTGCACATTATTTCCTTCTATAAATTTGCAATTTACTGCAAAATTCGAAATGATATGGAGACAAAGCATATTAACTCATTCAAGCATGTGAACGTTGTAATTAAATATGACGATGTTGATATTGAACGTTGTAATAGCATCAAGTGTTTAGGGGTTATCATTGATGAAAATCTCTCATGGCATGATCACATAGATGGTTTATGTAAGAAAATTTTTGCCGGTCTTGCCATGTTAAGAAGAATAAAACAATATGTTGATGAAAGTACATGGAAATTGTTATATACATGTTTAATACGTTCACAAATGGATTACTGTTGTGAAATTTGGGGTAATAGATTTTTAAGTTCAAATGAACGAATTACCAAATTACAAAAAAAAGGCTGCAAGATTGATTTTATATTGTAATATGTATACGCCCTCTAAAGAACTTTTTTAAAAAATTGAAATGGATGCCTTTTAAAGAAAGAGTTGAATATTTTAAATGTATATTTGTTTTTAAGTGTATGCATAAGTTATCACCTGATTTTACTGTAATATTTTTAAGGAAGTATCAGAACTACACAATGTAAATACTCGTCAAAGTTCCAATCACAAATTGCCATGAGAAATTGCAATACTGAAAATGTTAACAATTCTTTAAGTTACAGTGGAGCTTTTTTATGGAACAATTTACCAAGTGATATCAGACAAAAGGCATCTTTAAATAGTTTTTAAGCCAGCTTTAAAGCAATATCTTTTTAATCGTGCAACGGAGTAATCACATTTCCCTCCTTTGTATCCCGTATCATTGTTTGAAAGTGATTGCAATAATTTCTCCATACATGTAAATTACTCTGATTTCATCAATCTCATCTGTCAATGTTTGTATACGTTTATTTTGAATCATATCAATCGTCATTTGATCATTTAATTATTCAACGTGTATAATACTTATTTGAATAGCATTGCATTGCCATTCAGTTGTTGTGTATTTATTGTATTATAATGTTATATTCTGTGAAATGTTCAATATTGTGATTTTTAATTTCAGGGCCCCATGGGAGACCAATGTATATTGAATGGGCAACCCTGGTGAAATAAATAAATAAAATAAATAAATAAATAAATAAAATAACTCATTTATTTGCTTTAATGTGTCTTCATTTTACGAAAATATCATTGGTAGGAATTTCAGTGATGTTTATCATTTAAATTAAAAGGTATGAAACTGATTGTCTTCTCGGCGAACCGGTGCGCCGATAGTACCCCATTGAGGTTACACGTAGGCGAGCCGGTTGCACCGATAGCACCCATTAATGCACTAACTTAATTTGCTATTTATTTCAAAGGAAAAGTCAAGATTGGAAGAAATCCTCCATTTATAACACAATGATGCCAGAATCAAGAATATTGTTTGAGGATACTGCTGTAAAAATTTCACAGTCAAGTAGTTCCTCTTAATTACAATAAAACTAAATTTGCTGCAACAGTCAAATTTGTTGTGTGTTTCCTACGGGCTGATTTTTTTTTTCTCAGGGCCTTGCTTTTATTCCCTCCTCAAGTGAATACATTCCCAGACAATCCAGTTGTATGATTCACCCAACTGATGGATGATCCAACTGGTTTAATGTTTGTTTTGTCTTTCTATTTTTGTTTTAATTTTTTCACACCACCATATTGAGGTTTCCTATGGAGTTTTATCCCACGATATTCGGAGCAGCAAACTTTCTCATCGGGGTGGTAGCGCTTGTACAATACCCATTATTCATTTTGATTCAAGAAGTACTCAACGGTGACCCTCGTATAGTAAGTAACATTTTCACGAATAATACTACGTGTTAAAAATAAAACTTGTCTATTTTAGTATTTAATAACACAAAAACTATACACCAGATAATACTGGCATGAGTACGAGTTATAGCTGGAGAGTGAACATTTTTGGTAGTGGTGTTTGAATACGATATCAATAATCATTTTTATGTAATTCATGCTTATTTATAAAGTTAGGGTTCAGATTTTGTTCAATATCCAACCCCCTGTATACAAAACTGACACTGTACAGAAATGAAATGGTGTGTGTGAGAGTGTGTGCCTAGTCCACACACAATAGCAATAGATAATGGCTGTGCATATCGCCATTGGAAATCTGGAATGTAATATTCTCATCTGGATCCAGGGGTGATGAATGCTTTGTTAATAATCATTAGAAATCAGCCTGGCCACTGGTAGTCTCAATGATAGGTGCACATGTAGGGTAAGACGCAGGCATGTGTTTCCATGCTTTGTCATACAGTACTAGATTTTGCCATTCAAGCTAACAAACATTAGTTTTCAGTGTTACCATCAATCATGGATTTCCTTGTTCTAAATAATCTTGTTTATAATTGAATTACATCATCAGCAGCATCGACATAATTATTTTGATTGTATGGAATCATTTCTCAACACTTCAAATCCATTAAAAACATTTAAAAACACATCTTCAAGGCACGAAATTTGATTTTCCTTTTACAAAGGTTGTGAATGAAGACTAGTAGTGGCCAGGCTACTTTCTAATGAATATCAATAAAGCATTCATCTTCCCCAGACCCAGATGAGAATATTGCATTCCAGAGTTTCCAACGGCGATATGCACAGTCATTATCTATTGCTATTGTGTGTGGACAAGGCACACACTCTCACACACACCATATGATTTCTGTACAGTTTCAATTTTGTACAGGGGGTTGGATTTTGAACAAAATCTGAACCCTAACTTTATAAATGAGCATGCATTACATAAAAAATGATTATTGATATTGTATTTAAACCACCTCCACCAAAAATGACCACTCTTCAGCAATAACTCATCTGCATGCCAGTATTATCTGGTGTATAGTTTTTGTGTTATTGAATACCAAAATTGACAAGCTTTTTTAACACGTAGTATTATGTTCTTTGACTATTAGGTCGTTTTTGGGGTGAGGGCCATGCAATTGTATGGCTAGCAAATACGGTAGCCTTCTGATTTAATTGATTTGACATTGGAAATATAAAAGTTGGAGTAAACATAAATCTGACTTCCTTTGTAACTAATTTCACCAAAAATTGATCCTTTGTTTTGATTCACTAGCAACTATATTTTTATGCAATCCACTACGAAAACCATTTTTCATTGCACAGATAGATTGCAGAGCATTTTTCGCTAATGTCTAATGTAGAACGTGGTGTAAAGTAAAATTTCAGAAAATGAATATATTTTCACTTTTGCCAAATTAATGTTTAAAAAAGTAGCATGTTGAATTAACGAAGCTTTTCGATCTGCAGATCATCAGGTTATCAAGCGAGTATGAGCAAATCACAAGGAACTCAACTTTTTATACTGAAAGCTAAACCGGATCTCCGTTGTTAGACAGTTGTAATGCTTGCACTAACTATCTTTGTCTACTCTAAGGAGGGTCCATCGATATTCACATTTATAGAAAAGTTCCCTGACGAAACTTCGCTAAATTTAACATGACATCCATACAAGAATTTATGCGTAACTTTGATTTCCTGAACGAGTTTGTTACCCATGCATTGTGACCCAGATATTTTAATTAGCCATATTATGAATACAGCTGTAAAAAGGTTCATAGTTGTATTTACCTTTGTGTTATTTCAACACAGCTATTTTTGTTAAATAAACAATATCTTTCCATGTCCTTTTTTTAGTGACTGAATTGACACGTACTGCTTACATTTTTCTAAACAGTTTATTACCAGAATCATGGTACAGGTGTAGTCAAAGTGGTGTAGCAAAGTGCGTTAATTATAATCAAGATAGGAGGTTTAAATTTAATGCAGGAGCATGGGAATAATGGCCACGCCCATGTAAACTATTGTTTTGCTGTGTCAGCAAGGTCAGAAGGGAAAAAGCTACAGGTCCTTAGTAATTTTGCCAATGCACATAGAATGTACATTACATGGAAGAGTAGGACCAGAGATATAAATGTACATTATCATTAATGTAAAAACAAAATATATTAAGGTTGATACATTTATACCACAACATCAAATATGAGCTTGTATCAATTCGTTTTTATTTTTCTTGATGTTAAAAGATCTTATTTATCTTTGATTACGAGAGTTGATGCTAATGTGATTTTCAACAAATTATTTTACATCAATCAGTATACAGTATTCCTATTTATTCTATTAATTAACAACAGCCTATTTCTTTCTTTTTATTTTCTCTCCTTTTAAGGTCATAGCCGGTTTTATGGCCGCCAATATTTTTACCTTCAGTTATCCGTTGTACATTTTTTATTACGTACGGAGAAAGGACGCGTTAAGAAGTGACACAGGTGATAAAACGCCACCCAAGAAAGAAGAAACGTTGCATTGAAGTAATCTTCAGTCATAAAGAACATCTCACAAAGTATTAAACCATCCAGAATCCTGATGTTCCGATTGTTTTTTCGAACCACAGTGAATCAGCACGGAATGGGTGTTACAAATGTTGGTATGAATTATAAAGTGCTAGCTGGTTTTCCAGAACTTGTTACGGGACAAACCAACGAGGAAATGTTTACGAATCTACTCGCTACAGCAACCAACGTAACACGACGAGGAAAAAAAGAAGGAGTACGCCACGATGAAAAGAAACTGAGACGAAATAAGACCACGGACGTTCGTCGTAAAGGAATGTGAAGATGAAGAACAGTAGCGCAACTCATAAGGGAGGCAAATATGTGTCAGACATGTCAGAAAAGTTAAGTACGAATCTTCAGTGCCACACTGGTGAGTGTCAATTCCAGCAAAAAAGGGAAGAGACGGTCTGAAAGTTGAGCAATGCATTGCAAAGAAGGGGAAGAAATGAACGCGGATGCAAAACATTTGTTAAAATCGTTGCGCAAAGATAATTTCTCAGCATGTTTAATAGTGTCTTAGCATTTCTTCAAACCAAGTACAGAATAATAACGAACTAAAGCTAATCGGAATGTCTGAAGCGATTTTCTCCACGCATACCAGATTATTTAGTTCTCTTCAAAATCACTACAGCTTGACCGGAGCTTATAATCACACCATTTTATCACAGTTTGACTTGCCAATATCATAGCAACTATCGATTAATATTATAGAAAACTGGTTATTCGCAATGAAATTAAATTTCACTTCATCACACGCAGCCATCCATCCGTAATATTTTCATGTATTGTTTACTGTACAGTAACATTCTTTGTCCTACTTCCCTGCTTTACTTATATTGATAACTATTGCCAAATGGGTGTTCCGCCTGGTGCGTTTTTATTAAGGCCTCTTGTTTTATACAATTAACGACCCGAGCGTAGATCATCAGATTGAATTGTATATTAAACAAATAAGAAATAATTTTTAGACACTAACTGCTGTTTTTTTTGGTATTGGTATTTTTTTTTTTGGTATTTATTTCCGTAGATATCAAAACAAATTAAAATATACGGCTGGATAGCCTCATTCAGCGAAGAAAATACGCTGTTTTTCAAGAGGGTCCATTTATATATTCAAAATCGAATTTAAACTAAGAAATCGTTAAAGGTATATACAATGAAAGAAACTAACAAACTTAACCATAAACGATAATAAATTGATGTGAATGTCTCGTTACATAAATACCTATACAATAAATCAAATTAACCTAAAACAAGGAAGTAAACACAGAAAAGTATAAATTACAAGGAAGTAAACACAGAAAAGTATAATATTTGCAATT
>JZLH01S0064524.1:1052-13806 GCA_001188425.1 Eucidaris tribuloides | reverse complement strand
ACACACACACACACACACACACACACACACACACACACAACAAAATCCTTAAAATGAACATTAGGTAAGAACTGTGAACCCGAGAAGATGAAAGTTTTATGATGAAGGGTTTTATTTTTCCCCAAACCGCTGTTTGCTGCTCAGAGTCGCCGCGGGATCAGCCTGTACACTCCAAACTTGTATGTGTCAAAACACAAATTAATATACGTATGAAATGAAGATCAGTTGGAACATTAGAGGAAAGTGAATTATTGTTCTTCGTAACCAAACTACGTGCTTTTCATCATCATTTCTGCCCTTCAAAAAGTGTTTGCTTATTGTTTCCTATGGATTTGTTTGATCTAGCATGATGCATTATCATTGTTCTTCATCTTTTTAAAACTCTATAGGCCTACCAATAAAATCAGAGTTGTGGCGCCAGAATAGATCACAAAGCGAGTTTTACAACTTCAAATTTCCAAATTTTCCAAACCGCTCGCGCGCTATATGCTCGCTCGCGGAATTCACAAATCATATTATAACAATTGGAAAAGAAATTCAAAAAGGGGTTGCTCAAGTTACAGCAAAAACACACATCAACTTCAAGTAAAAACTTAATTTGATGGTGAAAATTTCTGCACACCCTCAATGCCCTTTTTGACATATAAGTGCCCCTTTTTGGCTTTGCCCCCCCCCCAACCGAAAATACGTTCCGCTGCCCCTGCTCCATAATTATGTACCATGAAACCGTTTAAACTGGCAATTTTGTCTGTATTGTCTGTTTTGTCACCACCAACACAAAACGGCACCCTGAGAGAAATGACATACGCCATGACAAGGATTTATTCATTTGTAAAATGCGTGTCCAACCATGAAAGGGCTATTACGTAACACTCTTGACAACAAATTTAATTAGGGTAAGACTTTGTGCGAGATATCTCGGGTTTCTTTGAAGGGATAAAACACCTTATACCCAATTCGAATCGTCTGTAACGGATAAAGAATGAAAAATCTCAAAGCCGTGGTGCCGATAGCTCACGCTGCTGAATCAACTCATTTGTGATGCAGTTATTTTCAAGATTTGATTCCAGATTTGGATGGTAGTGGAGTATTAGTTTGATATGTTGGCCTCTTTTCATTTCAAGTGTAAACAAAATGAAGCCACCTCTTTATTATTATTTACAATGAATTCGTATAAAGTAGCAAGTTCGTCTGTATATTGCCACCAACACGAAACAACACCCTGACAGAAATCACAAACGCCAAACAATGACAAAAACTTATTCATTTGTATAACGCGGACACAACCATGAATGGGCTGTTACGTGAACACTCGTTTACCCAGTCAGATGGGGCTCTTGAACGCTCTTCAATAAAAGTGAAGCATTATTTTGTAATTGATGAATCTTTTCATTTACTGAGTAAATCAAATGAAAAACTCTTCATAATGATGTACAATAAATCCGTAAAAACTAGGCATTTCGTCTATATTGCCACAACACGAATAAACACCGGACAGCAGAAATCACAAGCGCCAAACGAATGACAAAGGCTGATCGCACACCTTGTCAACAGACTGAACTTAGAATAAGACATCGGACCCTACTACAAATGACAATGTAATCGCTCTTAATTAATTCATGGGCTTATGTTTTCCTTTGATACATTCAATAGCATTCTGTGCAATTTCTCTCTTTAATCTAATGACGACGCGCCGCAAATTTATCGTTGAAGTGGATGAAAAGTTTGTTGATAAAAGTTAAATTCTATTCTCAGAGGAGATAAATTAAATGTTAAATAAATTGATATTGCTGTTATTGGATATGTTTCAGGGATTGTTAGCCTTATTTTCGTTTAAAACAATATGAATTTTAGAAGAAAGAGTTAAAAATATCCTGTCCACCTTACCAGCGGTGATCTAATTTTTCGCAGTTCGCTCGTTTCTGGCGTCGTAATTTTGATATAGGACTGTTTATTAAATGTTGCCTATCACATCACTGTATTCTCAAGTGCGTCCACGTTGTCCACCACAGTAAATCGAATAATTTGTCATACAAAGATTTGGCAGTTTCTGTTTTACTTGTCTCTAAACTGTGGTTGTGGGACATAAGGAAGAAATATGCAATTAGATATCAGCCCAACGTGAAACACATTAGTAGCAAAATTTTTCCCTTTGTCTGGTGCGTAGCGAGTAGCGACATTATGTAGTCAAGTATCACTCTCTTTGAAAAGACACCTGGTCTTAATATTTAAAATGCACATAATCACGAAGCGGCGGTCGTGATACCAACAAAGAAATATACTCCGTTCTCAGTCCATTTCTAGTAGGGTCCGTGGTGCAAGATATCGCAGGTTGGGTTGTATGGATAATGAACATTATACAGTTATACCCAAATCGAAGCGTGTCCAATGGATTAAGAATGAAAACAACGCCGGACGTGGTGCTGTTAGTGCACGCTGCTCAGTCAATTCATTTACGTTACACTTATTTACAAGTACAAATCTGGGACTTGAAAGGTAGTAGGCCATATTTTGATATTGTGGCCTCTTTCCATGTCAAGTGTAAAACAAATCAAGCCATCTCCTCATAATCATGTACAATGTATCCGTATAAACTACCAAGATAATCTGTATTTGGCCACTAACACAAAACAACACCCTGACAGAAATCACAGACGCCAAACGGTGACAAGGAGTTATCCCTTTGCAGAATGCGCGCCCAACCATGTAAGCGCCTATAAGGTAACACTGTTGTCAACAGACTTAACGAAGCTGAGACCTGTGCGAGATATCTCGGTTTGGGTTATATGGAAAATGCACGTTACACCTACACAAAATCGTCTGCAACGGGACAATATAGACGACAACTTAGGACGTTGCTCTCCTGAAACATTACAATTGGGTAAGGGTTATTTTTAAAGGGATACTGAGTGTCCGAAAGTATTGAAATTGTTTTGGATTATTTTGGTCTCTTCCTAACACAATAAACTAAACCAGATCATCCCTTTCTATTTATGCACACTAAATCTGTAAAAAAATTTTAAAAAAACATGTCAATGGTCTCCAAAATCCACACTCTCCGGACACCACTCTGTTACGAATCAGAGACACCAAACAATGACAGAGCTCACTTTATTTTCCAAATGCGTGCGGAACTATAAAAGGGCATATTACGTAACACCCTTGTTTAACATACTGAACTCGTCAAGGACGAACTACAAGATATCTCCGGCTGGGCTCTATGGAAAACGCATGTCATACCAAAATGAAATCGTCTGCAACCAGTCAACAATGAAAAGAACTTGGCCAGCGGCTTTGATAATCAACAATACCAAAACATTCCAATTGAGTTAGGGTTATTTTCAGAGATGTCTGGGCCTACATTCACAAAACGGGACCAACTACAATTACCATGGCAACAGGGATCATTAGCCACAGCGGCCATACTTAGGTTTGGGTGCGAATCTCGAAACTCAAGTTTGGATCATTAGCTCTAAGTCGAGCTCTAAATGTTGGGTCGTCCGTGAAGCGTCTCTAACTATTGTTCTCTGCCACGGTTGACTGACAATAACGCAGAATGCGCATGGGCATAGCAGTCTTTTATGGAAAGCTGCCTTTGATATGCACCTGTCGCCGGAGCAATGTCGAATCACCACAATAGAACAATAGGAAGTCATGAACACAATATCAGCACACGTCGTGTTCTATACTTCGCAATTTTAATGTATTCACAAATCACCGTATCTTTCGTTTTAGACATTCTGTAACATGTTTCACATGAAATCGTAAAAAAATATATTTGTACCAATATAAAGCAATGATTTCAATTGTAGGCTAACATTTATAAGTTAATTAGATATTATTATTTCTGTGAATCAGTGCATAAAACACATTTTTAATATGTAATCAGAGTATATGATGGATGAAGCTAAGACTAAGAAAATGGGGGTTCCACTGCTATTTTCCAGGCGGGGGAATCTTAATTATGTATTATTTCAAAATATCAGTTCTTTTCTGAATTTCAATCATTAAAATAGAATAGGGTAAATGAAAGTACATTTGGCAAAACTTATTCACATGGCATATTGTATAATCTATAACGCAAAGAAGAGAATAAGGCGTTAAATTACCGACGACTTCTTAATCAGTAATGCATGACCTTTTGGCAATGTTATTTCGATTACAATCGATTCAACTTAGAGCTGGAGTTAGAGTTGGAGTCTGTTTCGTGGGAACGTCGGCCTAAGTTCAATCACAACTCTAACCTATAGGATCGGTCTTAGGCTGGTTTCGTGAATCTTACCCCGAGGTCTCTGATGGTAGTGATAAATGTCTATCGGTATGCAAAAGTTAGCGTTGCTCCTCGGTTGGAATAAGGGTGATAATTGACCTTGAACTTGGTTGTTTGGGGAAAGTCAAACGACTTGCACAATCATGCTGATTTTTTTTTTTTTTGGGGGGGGGGGGCGGGGGGCGGTGTCTTGATCTAGTGAAAGTGTTTCAGCGGAGATGATACTGAGTCCTAAGCGACTTTAATGTTGTAGGTATTAGCCTCCAAACATACTAAAAAAACTCGATCTTGACACTTAAGGCCCATTTTGGTGACCTCCTGTGCAATATCCGAAGGTCAAATCTGAGCGATGATAAATTTTTGGTATGGAGGGGTGAAGTTCTTTCAATTTTTAGATAATGAATACTCCAGCTTGTCTACTCTGGCTACAAGAGAGGTGGGTGTCAGTTTGTCTGAATATTGGTAGACGTAGAATGACCCAAAATAATGGAGAATCTCTGATGTTAAATGTAACAATCTTGTTTTCGTCACACATTATCATCACACTTACAATGTGAACAACAAAAGTGAATCATACTAAACACACAAATTGATCGAACAATATAGTTTATTTCTTGTTCATATCGACAAAACAATAGATAATGAATAACGAGGAAACTACTCTCTAGTCTCTTGACTTCCTCTTACAGAATTACTAAAATGATATTACCACCATCTAACATTTTACTATTTAGAGTATATTGAAAAAGAAAGTGCACACTTAATTTCTATGGTCTTTCCACAGTGAAGAAACATATATTCATTAAATACCAAGTTACGATACGTAGAAAATTAGTACTTCCAAAGTCCCACAAACAATCACAATAGTATAAAACCCGTATGACATAAATAATAAATTTGTAGCAAACGTTTAGTAGATTTTACAAAAGTCAACTTTTCTCATAGCAATTTGGAAAAAGGCACAAGTTGGTAGAATAATCAAATATTATACTTATAGATACACTGTTTATGGCGTGCTCTGAAAGGTGCAACGAACTTGAGCAATCAGTGCTCGACAGATGAGTTACAGAAGAAACTAGAGTAGTTCGACTGCGCGCAGTCGATGGGTATGCCTGTGCACACCCGCCCAATTCAATTATAATTGAAATGTATTGTGCATGTATGCACCCAATTCAATCAAATTCTCAAATCACCGTGGTAATTAACTCGAATTAGAAAAACAAGGTTTTGTACCTTATAGACCTTTCATCTCCGATATCTAATTAGTGCATTGTTGTCTCATTATATGCTTGATCCAAGTTTCATTTAAACCCGATCATCCATTCTTGAGTTATTGCGGTAACCAGCCCAAATCACAAATGTATTAGGTCCTGTGACCTTTGACCTTTTAAAACTCCAATCAATTTATTAGTGCTCCATACTTCATACTTGATCCAAGTTTCATTTAAACACACAAGTTAACAATGACCAAAGTTTAAAAAAACTACCGAGCTATATAATCCTCCATACTCAAATGTCTCTGATAAGGTCGCAATAAAGCCCTGAAAAAAATTACTTCAAAGAGATCATTTAGTGCTTTAAAAGAGCCAGTGCAGTGACCTTGTCCTGACCTTGTCTATTTTCTCCCATAGACTACTGTGTTATAGAACTAATTTATACTCAGTCTGAACAATAAATGTTTATTCATGCATTATCATGCCAGTGGCAGCATAACAATCTATTAGATTGAAAAGTTGAATTCACATCAAGATTTGTCCCTGACTGCAATCTATTGCAAGGAATTTCATGCAGAGAGAAGAGGCTGAGCGAACTAATAATATTAACGAACTCAACGTAATAATTCCCCCTAATCCAAAATCTAATTAGGTCATAGGTGCCTCATAAAACACCCAAGTTACATCAATATCCGAAGAGTTGTTCTGAACTTAATGTAGTAATGAGCCCAAATCAGACAAATATGAGGCCTCATGACCTTTCAACTCCAAAATCAAATCAGTTCATTTGTGCCGCACATTATACTTGACTGAAGTTACATCAATATCTGATCAGTCGTTCTGAATTTATTGCAGTAAACGAGCCCAAACTGAGACATGTATGAGGCCCTGTGACCTTTGACCTCCAAAATCGAATGTTTATTGTAGCCTATTGTAGTTTATTGTGCTGTTACATAAAAATCGATCAGCTATTCTTAAGTCATCGTGGTAATGATAACCGGTGACGAACGAACGGGTGCACGCACACACGGAAGAATGGGTGGACGGACGGACAACCCGAACATAATGCCTCTGCAAATTGTAGTTCGACTTCTCAAATTAAAAAAAAAATATGTTGTTGTTTTTTCTTTCCTTCTTTTCCAGCATTCATATCACATGAAATTTCTTATTTTCTGTATTTTTTATTTAAAGCAATGACATTGATTTAAATGGTAATTTAAATCGTGATTTCATTCAACAATTCAAATCACTCATTTTAAATCTGCAAGCCCTGTAATCTATATGTCAATAAGAAAACATGGTTTACTTTCTTTATAATGACTGATTTGGTGCAATTAATGAAGAATAATCGCATATTGCAAAATTCGTTCCATCCTCTATAAACACCACAAAGTTCAATGATTACTCGTCATTCCTCATGACGCACTGTATTTTGAACGGAGTTGGAGCACCCTGTATCATCGATAAATACGGTCTGAAATATTGCACCGGGTCCTCATAATTATAACATCGTGACAGCAATGGTTGATCAGCATTTGCGCCAATTGGTAAATATATTTAAATAACGAGTACGTACAACGAGTATTAAGACCACGAAAACGTTCTGTTTAAAAGTCGTTGTAAGTCCTCGTTGTGCGGTCTGAAGTAATCTTTTAGTTTGTCTAGAACAACTTGGTTTACTACCGGATGGGGGCGTCCTTTGTTACTCGACATACATGTATTCACCGGTTTCTTCAGGCAGTAGAACCGCTTCTCCTCATCGTAGTAGAAATGGTCGTCGGTGAAGTAATGCCCGACGCCTAAGAAGTCTTCGACTTCGTTGATGGTAGGTGACGGGTTCTTGACGAACGTTTCTCCGTCCAGTACCAGAAACTGTTTGGCGGGAAAATACTGCAACCACTGTCGGAAATACTTCACGTAGATTCCGCTGTCAAGGAGCCAGTTGTATTCCTTCAGACTTCCGTTCGGATGTAAGACCGACCTCTCGAACGAGTCCAGGACCTCGTACCGAGGGACCGTTTTGAATAGCATTCCTTTCTTGACGAGTATCGCGCCACCGCGCCTCGTTGTGTCCACGTAGCGCATGTGCACGTAATCTGAAATCGCGCGTTTCACGGGATCTCGCAGAATGACGATGAGTTTCGTATCAGGTAGCATTGCACGTAACCGCCTGGCCGTGGCCAAACGAATAAAGTAGCCAGGCGTCTTCTCCATGGGTACTTGATACGGGGTGGAATACGGCATCAGCGCTCGGTAATCGAGAAGTTCTCGGTTATTAAGAAATTTCAGCTCTCTTTCGGCGAAGGCCACATCCGGGTGGTAACTAAGGAAATTTTTCAGAGTCGTCGTACCACATTTTTTAGAACCTATTATTATAGCGAGCGGTTCACGCTTTGAGCATTGCAGTCTTTCTAACTCGGCGCCTGGTAATAATGTGAAAATAGGGGGCGTAGCTTGTGTCACGTCATAACAGCCATGTTTAAAACTTAAAGGACTCGGTGTGTTCATATCATCTGAATGATTTTGTGCTAAATGTATCCTGCCCTGTACTGTTGTCGATGCAGCTTGACGATTTGTGTACATGACAGTGGGCGAATCCGTTGTTAACAGAACAAAAGTTGTAACAAACAAGAAAGTAAAGGTAAATAGGAGCAGTCCATTCCGCGAACATGGCCGGGAGTCACGTGATGATATTGCAGGCACAGTCGACATGATGTCGGGATGGCTGTGTGGGTGGGTACACAGCAAGCCTTCTAGTGTGTAGTTTGCAGCTCGGTGGTACACAGCGAGGGACACAGCCGAGTCGAGTGGTTGTCGATGTGGCACGATACCCAAACGTGAAGTGCGCCAGCACACGTCAAATCACTGTCAATGAAATATGTCCTTGGATGTGGTTGACAGCTCTTGCGTCTCTCTCGTCATTTCAATCTGTTAATACAGAAGTAAAAAAAAAAAAAAAAACTATGTAAAACAGATTAACGGTCATATTCAAACTGATAAAGAAAATATCTGGTGATATAAGACTATAACATAACAATAAGAAATATATAATTATGTCGTATAAACAGAAGACAAAGATTGGTATCACGTTGCAATACTGGGGGGGGGGGAGGAGGGGGGTTGCACGTGCACCATTTTTAGAAACCTTGAATCCCTTCCCCCTACGGACCATTCCCGCCAAGTTTGGTCTTTACTTAATTCAAAGGAGATGGAAATATTAAAGGTTTACGCACGACGAACGACGGACAAAAATCGATCGCAATAGCTCACTTGAGCATTTGGCTCAGGTAAGCTAAAAATCGAAACCCGTGTCATAATTGCCGTTTCATGCCACCGGGGGGGGGGGGGTACGTCAGATTACAGTCGGACGGGGGTGTGCCGCTGAGAACTCCGAACCCATACCCTCATCTAAGGGCCCTTTTGCCGTAAATAGGCACCCATGTCTAAGGGTTTTAAACATTGAGTATAATGAATATAAAAAACGAAGTTCATTTTAGAAATCTGTCTTTATTTTCCCATATGAAACCGCAGATGACAACGCCAGTTAACCAGATTTCTAGCATACAATTCTCGATATATATTGATAATACACTAGTGCTTTTTTGACTAGAAATGTGATCTTTGGTTTCATATGGGACAATAAAAACAAATTTCCAAAATGGACTTGGGTCGTTTATATATTCATATACTCAATATTTGGCACGCTTTGTGCGCCGAAAACTTGGAAATTTGACAAATGGGACCATATACCTGAGGATCTTTTTGATGAAAAGGGGGCCCATGTCTAAGGATTTTTCTTGAAAAAAGTCACCCTTCCCATCGGCACATCCCGGTCTACCCAATATACGGGAGTACCCCCCCCCCCGACCGGTTTCATGCATGCACACTGCCAACTCATATCTTTGACAACAGTCACCCGTGACAAAATATGAATGACTAATGTAAAACATGAGAAAAAAAATAATTATGCTATCATTCCCGATTTCCCGATATCAGTTTATTGATTTTGTCTTTTTGATTTGGAGATACTTGGGATTGAATCTAGGTATCGAGATTCTACAAAACTCAAGAACGACAAGTTATGTCAGGAATCCCTTGATCCGCTTCGGACGACAGGATTAGGGTAAAAGCTCGTTTTGTTTTTAGCAATTTCAATTGAAGGTCTATAAACATGTTTTCGTTTCTTAACACTTTCTTCAACCCAATGAATCTTTGAAATCATTTTCAAAGTTGTAGAACCAATGGTGTAATTTCTACTACAAAATAAATGGAAGAGGTTTTTTTTCATCATCACTAAACAAGGAAAGAAAGGGATTCTTTCATAAGGCTTATTTTGAACGCTATAATGATTTGAGTCGTTGTTTTTGATTCCATGGGCAGCAATCGGGGGGGGGGGACGTGTCCAATGTCCACCCCCTCAATTGTTTCTGCACACAGAAAAAAATACAAAAATTATGTCAAAAATGTAAAATAGGAACTCCACAATTTTGTTGTGTAAATTTTACCTAAGAAGTGAATTGTACACAAATTTACGTAGACTATATTTGCATAACATTTTTGTAGATTTTGCCTAACAAAGCTAACATGTAAATTTTAGAAATATCATGTAAATCATTACGTTAAATAACAAAATAATTTAAATGATATTTGTTAAATTCACATGATATGTGAAAATCTACAAAAAATGTTATGCTAATATAGTTTACATAAATTCGTGTAAAATTCATTTCTTAGGTAACATTTACACAACAAATTGTTCCTATTTTGTAGGAGTTCCTATTTTACATCGTTTTACTTCATTTTTGTAATTTTTATTTCTGTGTGTGGGGATCCCCCTATATACATATTATATATTTTTCCGATTTTGCTAGCATTTTTGATAATGTTTTTTTATCAGCAAACCTATTCAAAGGATAAATGTCATGAGAATAGATTATTAATCTTTAATAATGCAGGTGAGGGGGGTTTTAATGTCACAATTTCCACTTTTTAACAATTATTATATGTATCCCCTGGGCGTTTTTTCCCCGCGCGAGGGTCTCATTATTTCGCCTTCGGTGTTTTCCGTCCCCCCCCCCCCCAAACTCGTCACATGAAATCTCCGCTCCTGTTTGATTCTGTACTTTAAATCATACTCTCGTACATGAGTAAATCATGCTAAATTCCCAGAGAGGATTCAATATGAGAAGGACAACAGGTGATAAGTCGCCTACCACATGACATGTCACTGACGCATGAAATATCGAAAACACTCCCGAGAATTTAACGGACCGTGCATGTATGTTTCCGCGCAGACGTTTCTCATATGTACAATGAACATTTGCAAGCAACACGATATACGCCTCCGCGTATAGCCGTTTCATGAAATGCACGTCTAGAGTGATTATATTTTGTAGTTTTCCCTTTCCAGCAACCATAACAAGAATCATCATAAATCTGCTCGTATGATATAATATAAATGTCTCAAATAATCATAACAACAAGCAAAATGAATTAGTAATTATTTCATAATGTAGGTCAAATCATAATCAAATCAGGTTTCATAATACGTAAATCGTGTTCACAACATGTTTCATGCATAAAAAGAAGGCAACATTACATGAATGCATCAATGTACTCTTAATCGATTGCTTTGTGTGCGGACTTGTTAAATGACAGCGCATCCGCCCAACGCCCATGCCGTTGATTAAGAGAAACAAAACAATTTGTTGTATCGTGAGAATTTTAATTAGTCCTATTCAGGTCATATTAGAGGAACGGATGAATGTCGTTGTTGTTTACAAGAGTTGAAAGCTTGGAAACTCGTTTAAATCAATGATCAGAAATACCGTAGTCTACAAAGGAAGACCCACATCTACAGTGTGTATTTCTCACGAACACGCACGGATATATAGGCCTAAAATAATTATATACTAGTACACTGTACATGTATAGCAGAAGTAGTAGTCATAGTCGATATGTAATCGTCGGACAAGCAGTTTATTTTTTCCAATAATTCTTCAGTAACTTTTTTATTTCTTGCTGCAAATGGTAAAAGCCAATTAGTGAAAAAAAATGTTCGCTGTAATATCGTTATTTTGAGAGAAGGTTGTGGAAATTTACTGTTGCTTTCAGTTCTGTAAGTACCATGTTTGTGGACCCTTATGCGACTTTGCACATGAACACTGCGTACAGGTTCAAGTTGTATGTCGTTCTACAGATGTCTTGTTGACATCTGTGCAACCTTAAGTAAGTCGCGTGAGCGACCTCACGTGGATCCAATAAAACGACTTGGAACACGTCCGGAGGAACAGCCGGAACTACAAGTCACACACGTGCATTTCGTATAATTAGACTCTTCTCGAGGCGTATTGCTGACCTACATGTATTTTACAAAGAAACATTATTGGATAGTATCACGGTGGTAACTTTCACTCGAAAATAGGCTGATGGGGATTAGTTGGAATGACAATTTTAAATCATATTTCACCTGTTTTATCAGTCACGTCAGTTTTACATCGTAATAATATAGTCGAGGAGCAATTTAAGCACAGAAACTATATTTTCGAATAAAATTTGTTACAAATTCGTAAAGGGAATCGCTTAACAATGTTTCGATTCTTACAAATCTCAGCTTCATAAGCCTCGTGTTATAAGTATCTCTGATAAGGCGTACAAAACTGAAGCCCCGAAAACATTATACACAAAACGATCATTTAGTGCTTTAAAAAGGTGAAACTCTGGGAGTGACCTGTTTCACCTTACCCCTTTTCCTCCATAGACCTCTGTGTTACAATAAAGAGAATTCACGTGCGACATTCGTCCATACATTTTATGCTGGCGGCCACATGACGTTCTGAAGATTTATATTCTAGAGTGTTTATTTGTCCACACAAGCTATACTATCGTATAGCTCATACATCAAGCTTGGCTGATTTCCTTTGATTGAACCTCCAAAATGTTACACACTGTTTTACAGTTGCGGATAGTCAGCACGTAATGATGTAAGATCAGGGTTGGTGATTTTTTTTGAAAGGGTGACTTAAACCAATAAATTGACTTATTTGCTATGATTTAAAAAAAAATATTTAAATCAGTGATTATTCGCCAACCCTGTGTAAAATCCATGTTTCTATATAGCACGACATTCGCAACATCAAGGCAAGGAATCTCATTTGAAACCTCCCCCCCCCCCAAGTACACTGAACGGTCATTCATGAAGTTAGGCTATTTATGAAGGGCATTTCTGTGAAATCTAAAGATCATTAATTACTTAGAATTTGAAAAAAAA
>JZLH01S0064512.1:49821-63606 GCA_001188425.1 Eucidaris tribuloides | reverse complement strand
TTCCTGGATTTCCGTCCTACCTTGGAAATTTATTTTGGAAATACCATTTTGGAATATACTGGTTACAAGCTCAAGGAATGGTTCATTGTGTATTTCTGAATATTAGTCCTCGTGGGTGGAAGTTGACATCAGATCTGTTAAAGGGATTGTTTAGCCATGATGACACTGGATTGTTATTGGAAATGTTATGGTGTCTGCAACAACTGGAAATTAATGTTGTGCTGGAATAAGTGTGATGTCGGATATAGAATCTGTGTCACTTGTCTCCATGGAGAGTAATGGAGTAGAATGCTGCAATCAATTGGATGCTATATTTCTCTTTAACCCTGTCAGCACCAGAACAGCAAAACTCTAAAGACTTTGCAAGTGATATTATAAGTGTGGAACAGAAAGAGTTTAAGCCATGGAAAAGCACATGTACATGTAGATGCTGACGCAGAATAAGCAGATGAGAATCAATATAAATTTCTGCATCCAGTTGCAAATTACCCGCATCATCAAAAATCATGAATATGATTCAGGACAATGCTTAAATCATGGATTAAAAGGGCTGTGGAATCCTTTATAAAGTACTACCACTAACCATAAAAATGTATAAGATCTCCGAAATCTCCTCACTCCAAAACACTCTAATCCTCCTCAGACTCACCAAGTTCCTCCGGGAGACGAAATCTTCCATCATCATCCAGAAGACATGGCGATGCTACCGGGCGCGGCGCGACTACCTCCGCGTCCGATCTGCCGTCATCACCATCCAGTCGTATGCCCGCGGCATGTACGGCCGCCAGCACTTCACCGAGGTGCTGCGACAGAAGCGGGCCACCACGATACAGCGTTACTTCCGGGGCTGGCATGCGAGGGCGCACTACTACAAGACACGGAAGTCCATCATCCTACTACAGTGCTGCGTGAGGAGGATGAGGGCCAAGAAGGAGCTCAAACAACTCAAGGTAAGATGAGATGACTAATAGATCCCTTTAACCCTTTTGGTCCCACACATTAAATTTTATGTTGTTTTTAGTAGGATGTGGCTATCACTGCCTGTGACTAAGGGGGTTAAAGGAAGGGTGTCACTTTTACTTCGCTAAAAATTGAAATATAGAAAAAAATACTATGTAAAAACCTTTTGTAAAATATAGGAGCTTCAAACTCATTTTTAGTCAAATTAGTAACCATTAGACTTTGATTTGAAGTATTGTCTTGTGGACACAAAAATTTCTAGCCTAGGACATACACTAAAACAGCAATTAGGATTTTTGCACATGTTTCAAATTACTGGTATTAACTGATCTTCAGATTTCACAGACATGTCTTTCATAAGCAGCGTAAGGGCATGAGTGATGATTTGCTGTGTTGTAGGAGCAGTGCAATTGAGATTCACTGCCTTTAAAGGTCTACTGTCAAGGCAGAATGGAATAGTGCCCTCTTTTTGACTGAAATGATAAAAATGGGGTACAAATGTTTCCCACAATGGCATATAAACAGCTTGGTTATATGATAAAAACAGCATATTGATTTTCCTCTAGCAGTGTAAACACCATGGCTCTGTAGTGATGTATTTTTTAGAGGATCTGCCTGCATTTTGCAACTACGGTTAGTTCTTGTTGTTTCTGTCGTTGAAGTGTCTTTGAAGTGACAGTGGGCCTTTGATGTTCTATGCTCCACATAAAAAAACAGAAAAAAAAACATTGTAAAAAGTTAAATGACAAACAGTATTGGTATTTATTCCTTCAAATACTTCACACATGTGCTTGTTGTCAATGAATAGGAAACCATATTAATTCAAAATTTACCCACAGTATCGTCTTTACTAGTTATGCAGCCTGTAGTACAAGTTTACATCACATATCTAGAATCTAATGACATTGATACACATATGTGTTTGTCACCGATGAACTAACAGGAAACCATATTTAATTTTAAGTTTACTCCCGTAATATATTTTGTACTTGTTATATAGCCTGTAGCAGTGCAGCAGAAGCATATCTATAAGATGAATATAGAAACTTTGACACATGAGTACTTGTGTCACCATCATCACAAATGGTATTCAAGCTTTGTCCAACATGTAAGTGACACACACTGTAATAAAGTGTTGGTCCCTCCTACGTCAACCATCACTCTCACTCACTCGTAAACTTGAACAAAGTGCCCCAAGGCACGGAAGAGACACATTAATGTTTTCAAGGGAGTTGCTGAACTTGTTTGACATATTACCTCTAATTCCTTTTCTTCAAATAACCCCCCTCCCTCGATTTTTTCAGGGTTATTTTTGTACAATCTGACTCATTCCATGTATAGTCTCAATAGAGTAGATTTCTTCCTGTCTTATGTACATATCAGCAAAGTATTACTTGAAGAATTGAATTTGCCCAACACTTCGAGAAAGCCCTTGTGTGTGATTTTGGCAACAACATTCACACTTATGTTTTGGATAGGAAACTGGCATTTGATTTGATTAACCTTGTAGATTTTTATAGGCACTGATTGCTCTTTTGCAGATTCAAAATTGATTATTAGAAACCAAACATGTTGTGTTATAAATGAAACTGTACATGTATTTTCCTTTTTTTAATTACTTGAGTAAATTAACAATTCCTTGTCCTGTAAACTGAGAGAAAAAAATGTTTGTCCCTGTCGGTTTAAATAATGAACTTGGAAAGAGAAAACTGGCAAATCATTCAGTTACAGTCATATTCAATTTTGGATTTCTTTTCTGTGAAAATTTAGATAAGGATGGCAGATTTTGTGTGTGTGTGTGTGTGTCTGTGTCTGTGTAAAAAAAAACATTTTCACCATGATACTTCAAATTAAAATCACGTTGAGATTCCCAAATAATTTCAAGGTGAAACGTTCGGTCAATTCTGGAGTAAATTTTGGTGTGTATGAATGATATTTTAATCAAATATGGGGTTTGCCTATACATTTGTTTCCTTGGTTGAGCTCAATTCTGCTCCCTTCCCACAATGCATCAGCCTTTAAAAGGTCAAGTCATTGGTTTGTAGGTTACAGAAAGTCAATTCTTTTATTACAGAAACTAGATTGGTTAAAACATGAAACTAATTTACAAAGTCACTGTAAATTGAATTGTAAATAAAGTTCTTACCATGAAATTGTATTTTGTGCATGGATTATAAATCGAGAGTCTTATCTGAAGCAAAATATGTATTCAAACATTTTGTGGTGTTATGTGTATTGCCTGTGGAGGATGCACAACAACAGAAATCATTTGAATAATAGTAAAACAATGCATTTACTACATATCTGACTTCAACTGAACGTGACTATGAGAGTGCTGAGAGGGTGCGTGAAATGTATCGCTGAAGAAATGGGTCAAATATGTTAATAATTCTGAGGTTTTCCTGAACTGTGACTCAGTATATACATCTCACTGAGTAATCATCCTCTTTGTATTCCAGTTGTAGCAAATGCATATCTGCATGGAAAAGTTGTAAAAAAAAAATGAGTGCTAAATATCAGTGGTGTTTGTTTGTTAAATGGTCAATATCAGTGGCAAAATGAGCCATATCAATTGAGGGGTAGGAAACAAACATCACATGCAAATTTATCAATATAATAGCCTCTCTGCACCTTGATAAAATTTCATTTGCGAGGTCAAGTGCCCCCCCCCCCTCCCCCAATCTGACACCACTTAGTCAAACATAGCCACAAATTTCATCCATAATCAATGTTCGGTGTAATGTAAGCCTTCATTATTATTACATGTACAGACCTCAATAAAGACTCTTTATTTTGACTGCCCAGTCGGGCTCTTGAATTTTAAATGCCTTGATCTATATACAAGCTGTTTTTGCCTATTGCCAAAAAAGGCACTGCCCAAATGGGCAGTTTCTTTTTTTTTTAGGGGGGGGGGGGGTTCAACTGCGATTTTCAGGTGACCTGGGCACTTGGGCACCAACGTTTGTCAAGCCATGCATATAGGGTTTTTGGAGTGTGAAGGTGTAAGTTCAAGTCAGTGTCGTCAGGGGACTATGAAAGACCTGGGCCAGTTAGACGTACCCTGCCATTATTAATTCAAATCGCTCTCCTATTTTGTTTGAGTCACCTCGTGTCGCCAAGTGTCACTGTCTGCCTGCTGCTGCCATGAGGGTTTCAATCTTTCATATTATTTCCTGCTGGTCAGTGGTCAGAGAGGTATTACTCACCGATAAAACGACCTCTTTAAAAATCCCTCGTGGTATAAGATATTTCCTCTCACCTTTTTTGCTGATTTGTCATAAATGAGCGTATATATGTGAGATAGTTATGACCGATATTTCCTGTAGTTGAATAGTTGAAAGCTTAATATGCAGACAAGCTGATGATAGAAAATGCTTTCAAAGGTCATTTACGGGACGAAAGACACAATCCAGTGTTGCTTGTTCATCTTTTTGATATGTTCCCACCCCGCCCCCTCCCTCCCCTACCCCCCACCCCACCCCCTCAGACTGATAATGAAGAGTCACACTGTCCGTGTTAATTGATTAAATCCCCTTCACAGGTTTTATTATCCGTTTATCATTCAAAACCACAAATGGCAATGACCGGGATCACAAGAAGATATGAGAGGAACCTGAGAATTGAAGTTTATTATTACCTTTCACGTCCCCTATTCCTGCCGTGAAAGATCCCAATAAAACAGTTAGTTGTGGCTTTGATAACTTATATTGCACTCCAAGGGATAAATCCTTGTACTGTGAGCTTGATATTTGACCTGACCGATCATACTTAATTCTGCATAGTTTGATTGTGGTGTCATATTCAGCCACTCCACCCTCACCCCCACTCCCACCCTATATCTCACTCCTTTTTTGGGTTTTAGATTTTCAGCAGGACAGGCGATATGTGATAGTAATTATCTACCCTGATTTTTTTCTCTGTTCTAACATACTTTTGTGTATAGGCAGCATTTGCCATAACTCTATTATGACATTAGTTATGGAAATGCACACACAATATGAGTTATGGTATAGTAAACACAGAATGTAGATTGTCTATAAAAACAAAACAATCAATTATGGTTTTTTTCTTTTGAATGTAAGTCCCTTTACTTTTCAGTTTTTTCACACATTTCTTATCTTGTATTTACGTTTCTGATGTAGGCATTGAACACATTTTCTCATTGATGTAGGTATTTTGAAATCTAAATTTAAAAGTGAATTACTCAATGTTTTATAGTAATACAAAACGTCTACACATAAATTTATGTGTCAAATTTTGTGTTACATAACTGAGTTTCTGTCTCAAAATCTAAATTATTGTGAACTGTTTCAGAAACAATCATAACCCATATTTGTTCATTTTCTGCACATACAGATCGAGGCTCGCTCCGTGGAACATTACAAGAACATCAACCGTGGTATGGAGAACAAGATTATCTCCATCACACACAAGCTGGATGAAATGGTACGTCAACTTCAAACTATGTCTTATCTCAGACTCCTATCTCACAAGTTCCCACAAATTCATCCTTTAAAAAATACTTTGTCTTATCAGCCATTCCATACTTGTGTCACGTGAGTCACGCATTCATTCATTTCCAATATTTTCTCGGTTTTGATCTACACCCTTGTTTACGACTTGTGTGACATGAAACAAGCGTGACTCGCGTGACATTTACGTGGAATGGCTGTTATTCTTATCAATTTGAGTGTTATACAGACTATCAATGAAAAATCAGTGAGGATACATGTATGTGAGAGTTTTTTATTACTTTGTGAGGAAATTTCAAATTGAATACAAGTTCAAGTATAAATTAAAGAGCAAGCGAAAGAGAGAAAAGAGATAAGAGCTGTATGTGTCTTTAAGACATACACCTAAATTTGGCAAATTGTAGTGATTGTATCTGGTATGAATTATTCTGGGCATTCTCAGAATTCATGTAATGTAAACCACCAATACAAACAAGTCTGCTCTGTACAGGTAGAATCAGTTGAATTCTATTTCTGATAAAAATGATAAGAGAAAGTCTGTGGTTATTTACCAAAATGGCTACATACCACATGGTTTGGGTTAGCCAAACCAAGGACCATGGAAGCTGTGGTTTGGCGGACATAAACATCATATACGTGTGCCAGGTTTCTGCTGTATATTTAGTGACTAAATTTGGCCGAGGGCACATCATGGAAATGGGTAACTGGAACATTATTATTACCACTTTTAGAAATCAACAATTCAAGCCATAAAACAAAACAGCTGGGTAGGGGAAATGTAGAATTTTATTTGTTATGCAGTATGTTCTAATTTTTGCAAGGATTGGTGAATTGGTCATTGATATCAATATTTGCAGTTCATCTGTATTTTCATCATAGTTTGATGAATGTGATAATTTTATGCATATTAAAAAAATAGGCCTGACCATACCAATCATTTTTTTCGTCGAGGCAGTTTTTATTCAAAGATTGTGTGAAGTTTCACATTCATAGGAAACTTGATTTAAGATGAAGGTTTAAATTCAGAAAATAATTAATGAATTTAAATTGAAACAAATGTGGCAATATTTAGGAACTGTCAATTCTAAAGTAATGTACAGGATTGAAGCTGAGTATAATGTAGCCATCATGTATTCTTAAATGCCAGTGTTTTGTCACATGATACATCAGAAAACAACATAAAACTTCCAAAAACTAAGTTTAAAAAACCAACAAATTATGATGTATGTGATTGTGACCTATGCAAAAATTTTAGACCCCTCCCCCAACATTATTTTCTTTAATTGTTGAAAATTAAAGTGTTTCAGAATATGTAAATTTTATGGTCTAATAGAATATAGCTCTATCTGAAAAAGCAATAGGACAAATTTTTTTTTTTTCGCCAGATACAAATACTGTTAAGTATGTTACGTATATACTTCACAAAAGTGCAGTAAACCTCCACCCACCCCTAATGTTCATGTGTCTTTAGATAAGGAATTCCAACAATTTTTTTTTTAATTATGAAAATAATGCAAACATAAAAGAATGCAAGTAATGATTGGTGAATGATGTATATCCTCTGACCTCACCAAGTTGTGTAGACAGACAAATTTCTATCCTTCATAAAAGGTAGAACCTAATAATTAGGATCATTGGTAGGTGATATTATCACTGCTGTGAGTTGTGTCACTTTGTGAGGAGTGGGAGTGTTACAGACAAATAGCTAATTCAAGTGTTTCCTGTCAAAAAAATAATACAATTATACAAGATAAAGCTGGAAAGCATATTAAAACCATTTGAGTATTTTGTCTACCTTATCAACTATAGCATATATTTTTTGTTTAAAGTAGAGTATTTAGGGAAATTCCTGTGCCAGGATTACTTGCATCAAAATGGTTTGAAAACGTGTTATCTTTATTAATTAATTCATTCGTTAAATAATTAAGTTATTTTTTAATATATATTTACTGATATATTTATTCATTTATGTAATGTAATATATATTTATTTCATTTGTTCATTAATTAATTTATTTAATTAACTAATTATTTATTATATATACATTTTTTATTTTTTCATTAATTTATATAATTAATTCATTATTTGTTTATCTACTTTTTACTTATTCATTTTTATTCCTGGAGAGGTCAATGGTACATGTAATGAATCACCGATCACAGTAATCTGATGGTACAGTTAAACTTTTGTATGCTGTACATTTGGTAGACACATGTCTGATAGCATCTTCCATGTTAATCATGGCCAGATTTGAGTTGCAATACTTCACTACACTAAGTCTAATTCTATTGACTGCATTGTTTCTTGTTTTTTGTTTTGAAATTCTTTAAATGAATGCTGATGGTATTTTTAGGAAATTGGTTTCATTCATGTGCACAATCCTCAGCCAAAGTCACTCAGTCTGTTCGTTCAAAAATACCAGTCAAACTTCAATTGCATGAAGACTTATGAGAATATCATCTGTTAAACAGGCCAGTTTGATTAAATAAGCTATCACTTGTGATCAGAGACCTATATCACAATCAGATAAAGAATCTACAGTTTTCATTTATGGTAATCAAATGTCCAATTTTCTAGCATTTTTGCCCTACATTAGAGATAAAGTCTTTTTGTAAAAATACCTCTATTGTTGTGTAAAAGTCTGAATGAATAACTTGTCAATTCACCTGTAATAAATTCCAATTATCACACCATTCATTGTTCAATTCACCCACCATACATGTGATATTGACCTTCAGTGCTCGTCAAAGTCTAAGGAAACTTGAGTAATCTCAGGATTTTACTGTAACTGTATGGGTGTCGTCTCCACGCCCCATTTCACACTCTCCCTCCCCCCCCCCCCAGCTACTCAAGCTGGTGAGCCGTAAAGGGGACTATCATGCACACAAGTGGCACTTGATTTTGATATGAAATCTGAAATGACAAGATAGGATTATGGATATCCTGTGTGTGTAACAGGAATGGAAAAAAAGCCGGCAGGATATGATAAAGACCCAACCAGAAATCAGAAGTCGTCGTCCCCGGTCCTTTCCCCCTTCCATCTCAACACCTCCCTGTTGCTCAACTACTTAATCCCAAGATTTATTTTTGATTTATGTGTTGCGTTGGGTTGAAGCTGTATGAAAGCTAATTTGTAGTGTGCATATTTATGTGCACAAGTCATATATGCTCTGCACTATATTCATGTAGTCTTTGTGTGTATAAATTTGTATGTGAACAAAATGCTTATTAAAATTATATATTGTACAATTATAGAAGGAGAACATGTGTTACTTTTACACAATCCATTAGTAATGACATTTCAAGTGCACAAAATTTAAGTCTTTACCAAGATTTATCAAAACATTAAAGGCATTATATAACAATGTTCTAGTTTTAAAAATCTGAACTACATGATTCCCTATGCTATCAGTGCCTCTGATATGTCTAAAAATGAAGCCCTGCAAAAAATGCAGTTCAAAACGATCATTTAATGCTTTTAAAAAGTAAGAATAATTAAACAACCATTCCAGTTTGCCCCCATAGACTGCTGTGTTGCAGAATTTTCATCAGCTGACGATAATTCATCTGCTGAGTTTTATTTGTACATATTTTACAAGGGTTAGTAGTTACAGCACCTAGTTATTTTATTCTTTGCAGGAGGAGAGTGAGGGAGAGAGAATAATAGTACATATTAGAAACATATCAGTTCAAATTTCTATTTTGAAGTTCTGCCCTCCACTTGCTTTGTTTTAAAATTAGCTCTTATTAAATGTCTTCTGTAAAAAAAAAAAAAAACATTTTTTTGTTGAATTATAACTACAACTGTGTCCTTTAAGCACTATTTACCATTCTTTCTCACTTCATTTGGATTTCGGTGATCCCCCTCCCCCTTTTAATACATGAATAGCAATATAATGGTGGGAAAGATGAATGTAGGAAAGGTATTATATGTCCAAGTCAGGAAACTATAAATTATATTTCGCTGCCAGCACACCATGTATGTAACCAATATCATAGATTCTACCAATATGGGACAGTTGATTCTGCATTTAGCCATCATTTTTGAATGCCGTCCAATTCCTTCTCTCGTGGGAATGAGGGAGGGGAAGGGATGGGACGGATAACTCATTTCTCATCAATAAATAGTTCAGGGTTGCCAGGTCGTTGACATTGACAGAAAACGTGTCGACTGGATTGTCCTTTCTACACCCATGTTCACTGTATAGCCATTTATACAAGTGAAAAGTCTTTAACCCACTTACTCCCGTATTAGCAAGACTTTGTAGACTTTACATGTGCCATTCTGAATGTGTTACTGAAAGGGTTACCTGCTACCAGAGAATTTACCTTAGTGTTCAAAACATTTTGTTGTCCAGGATATCCTTTAGTGTAATTGTTTGTATGAACTCAATGGTACAATCTCTGAAATGATTATCATTTTGCCTTGTTGGGAAAGTTTCAAATCAGCATGGAACTGGTGAGTTAGTGCATTGTGGGAATTAGCATAAGAAATATGAATTATGAAATGTGAAATTTGTGAAGTCCTTGTCAGTTTCATGAAAATGTGTGCTTCAGTATTCAACATTTATGAGTGCAGATAGAAATGAGATTCATTTTCCTTATGCAAGTGTCAAAGTTGAATCCACAAGTTTGAGTCCATGTCCTCAATCAAATAAAATCATTCATTTGAGATTGGGACCTGAAGCCAAGTCCAATTCCACTGAAAACTGAACTCAAGCCAGAAATTAATATTGCCTTCTGCATGGAAACATGACAATTATAAGATATAAACCATGTCAGTACTGGAAATTGAAGCTTCATGAGCACACGATGACAATACCAGGGTAAGAATTAATGTGTTTTTTAACCACCATGTAATTTCCATTTTTGCTCACAGAACAAGGAGAACGCCAGATTAAGAGAGACGGAGAAAAACGCGCTGAAGTTGCAGGAGGACCTGGAGAACTTAGAGGTGATCAAGTCGGAGTCCAAGGAGCTGTCCAGGGTGATCGTCGACCACGAGACAGAGCTGGAGAGACTGAGGAGGGAGTTGGCGGAGACCAAGATAGAGAAGGGACGCCTCGAGGAAGAGCTACAATCTATCAAGAAGGCTAGAGCTGAGGTGCGTGGGGACTTAAAGGGCATTGACATGATTGGGAGAAATCAAAAATGCCTCTAGGACCAAACTCGTTGAAAGATATATCAAAGATACACCAGCTGGAGTGTATCTCCTTGCTGGAAGGATTTATCTTGAATTTGTTTACTTAAGCTGAATCAAGCATGAATATACCATCATTTTGTTTCTCTCGAGCCCCGATAGAAATAGATCCCATAGAAATCTACACA
This sequence comes from Eucidaris tribuloides, assembly GCA_001188425.1. Lineage (NCBI taxonomy): Eukaryota > Metazoa > Echinodermata > Echinoidea > Cidaroida > Cidaridae > Eucidaris > Eucidaris tribuloides. The sequence continues at coordinate 52,846 of JZLH01S0064512.1, read as the reverse complement.
AAAGATTTGTCTGTCACAAGGCTGGAAGGAATTGTCTTGAATTTGTATACTTAAGGAAAATCAAGCATGAGCATGCCAGCACTGAATTACTATTGTGCCCAGAGAGAAATTAATCCCATAGAAAGCTAACATAAGAAATTTGCCTGACACAAGGCATACTGATGGTAGTTCTTTTTAAATGAGTCAACATTTGACTACAAAATTTTCACAGCAGAATCCTTGTATAGTTCACCTGATTCTAGAATAGTTTTACCCCAACTTGAGGAAGGTGCTGTGATGGTGAAATTTGTTGTGTGGCTTTCTATGGGATCAATTTCTATCATGACCAGAGATTAACTCAATACTGGTAAAATAAATTACGCTTGTTTCTCCTCAAGTAAACAAATTCCAGACAAATCCTTTCAGCCTGGAATTATTCTCTAGCCAGTTTATATATTGGTATATGTTTTAAATCATTTGGTTCTTAAACATTTTTTATATATCCCAATAATATCTCTGCTCTGTGATATGCTAATGATACCAGGGGCTCCTAATTGTGTGGGTGTGGTCTGATATGTTCATGTTATAGGAACTCTAGTGGGTGTGGCTTAATAGTTTAATGATGTTAATCACCCAACTAGGGAGGTGCTAATATAGTTGCTGGCTAACGACTTGAAATTGACAAATTGCTGACATGAAGTCGTGTTGTCATTGCAAAAATTATGATAATGTGATCATGCAGATGGATTTGTTTCAGTGACAGTGAATGTACAAAGAGAGTGGCATTGCGGTAGACTGGTTTGCAAATTCTGACATACCTCAAGATTTAATGTGATAGAAGCTTGATCTGTGATGGTTTTGAAATAATTGTGCACCACTATCAAATTTTGTTTACGTCAGGTGTCGATTGCATTAACTGTTAATAGTAAACAAATTTATGACATTAGCCAAAAGCATAATCTGAAGTTTAAGTTTTGAAGCTGTACTTCTACAGATTGTTGGAGAATGATAGTGAATTCAAAGTCAGCAAAGATTGAGAGATTATGTTCTACCCAAAACAGGAAGGGGATATGGGCCAAAATAGATATGGCACAGGAAAATATATCAACCCAAATAGTAAGGTAAGGTACAAGATTTTGAACTATTTTGAGAAAAAGTGAAGAGTAGCAGAAAGTTGAGGACACAGGTGAAGTCCGGTCTGAAACTAAATCTGTCCGTCCGGATGGAGAGTTGTAATTTGAGTCGGGTCAGTGGGAGGAAATATGAAGTTGGCAGCCAATTGTCACAAATTGAAATCTAGCATGACCACAGGTGAACTGGCTTGAATCATCAAGCACATACCATGACAGTCATATGGAGAGCTCCAATACTCACAGATTATGTTTCTGTGTTTTCGTGGAGAGTCATACTTGTAGTACGTAAGGCCTTGGATTACCCTTCAAGAGATCTTTTGGTTCAAATTCTACCACTTGTTTTTGTGTCCTTGGGTAAGACATTTCATCTACATTACTTCTTTTTACTCGGGAGTTAATAGATGCCTGGTAGGGTGAGAAAATACTTAGTTTGTCTCGCTTGACGTGCCTCCTTCGTGCAACTCTGTTAGGAATACTCCCAGGTATAGGGAGGTTGTGCATGCCAGAACAGTATCACAACAATGACTGACTGCTTGCGTTATGTGCTATGTAGTAATGGATTGTTGTTGTTGTTGTTGTTGTTGTTGTTATTACTATTATTATGATCATTGTTATTGTTATTCCTTTTGTTTTTCCACTTTATTTCCTACTTAGTACAGCTGGATGAAGGATATTTTGTGAAGGCCATAAAACAGTCAGCCATTGCTGCCTTTTCATTCATCAGTTTGCACAATGTCCATTATTAGTGCTATATTATCATTTCTTCTATTTCTTCTTCTTCTTCTTCTTCTTCTGCACTTCTTCTTCTTCTTGCTTCTTCTTCTTCGTCTTCTTCTTCTTCTTCCTTCTCTTGTCTTCTTACTTGCTGCTCTTCTCTTCTCTCCATCTTCTTCTTCTTCTTCTTCTTCTCTTCCTTCTTGCTTCTTTCTTCTTCTTCTCGTGCTTCGTCTTCTTTGTCTTCTTCTTATTCAGGCTTGCTCCTCGCTCCTCCTCCTCCTCCTCGCTCGCTCGCTACTCGCACTCCTGCCTCCTCCTCGCATCGCTCCCCCCTCCTCTCCTGCTCGTCTCTTCTTTCTTCTTCAGCCTGCCTCGCTCATCTCTTCTCCTTTTCGCTCTTGCTTATTCCTTCTCTCCCTTTCAAGAGTTTGTACTGTTGTTTTTGTAATAGTTATGTACATGCTGTACCACTATTTAAAGTCAATGAGCTTGCGTGCTGTGGTGCTGCTGTGGCATACCCTGCTATTGCACTTTTTCATTGAAAAAAGAAATAGGAGCAAAGAGGGCAACCATATTATTCTAATTATTATAATTAATTATCATATATTTGTTTGTGATTTCCATTTATTATTTATATCATAATTGTATTGTGATTTTCATTATTGTATTTTAATTATCATTGATATTCAATTTTGTTCTGTAGGAGTAGGGCCCCAGCAGTTGATAAGAAGATAAGTGCTAAACTAAAAGGGAAGGACTTGCTTGGAGAAGAAACACAAGCTGAAAAGAACTTGGAGAGGGAGGACACTGAAAGGTTTTGAGTACCCTACTAAAACGAGGCTGATCCGGCAGGGGCAGCCAATCCGGCCCCCGCGCCCCCCCCCGCCCGTTTAATTTGTCATTTGACAAGGCGATTATTTTGTGATATATTTTGCCCGGAGTCAATTTGGGAATTTCTGGATCCATTCATTCTGTAGCTGAATGTTAAATGTGATCAGTGTTGATGGTGAATCGACTACTTGCCATGTCAACACTGATGATCAACCTGCAATAACTGTAACGGCTCCATCAGTAATTGATAAATCAAGCAGATAATGATGGATCAAAAATGAAAATTGCCATTTCTCCAAAAGGCAGCATGTTCTTGGCAGATTAAATACGCAAGAGTTTTTGGCAGTAAATTTTGGAAGGCCTAC
>JZLH01S0064512.1:11850-26477 GCA_001188425.1 Eucidaris tribuloides | reverse complement strand
CAAACATCACTTTAGTGCATGTGAAGACCATGTGTGCTAAATTTGAAGATTGACCAATATATAGAATTTAAGTAATGCAAAAAATACTAACTTGTTGTGTAGCTTGTGTGCCAGGTTAAGTTCAGCATTATTATTACTGTATTCATGTATTGGTCAATTAGCTATGGTGCGTATATACACATTTCTGATTTTTAAATAATCTTCAAACATAATAAATATCTATGTATGGCAAAGGTCTGAAGGTAAACTAGTAATATTTGTACAGGACAGACAGTAATTCAATCTAAAATGTAACAGTCAATATAATTCCAACAAAATGCTCCAGTGCTATGGGAGAAGTACTTAAAGCCACAAACTAACATTGTGGAGCTTCATTTTAAAATAATTGTGACACTTTGATGTCTCAGCTGTATAGTAGTGCTTAAATGGAACAATAAACATCCTAGAGTACAAAAGTTTGGAAATTTATGCTGCCACTGGCAAGATAAGCATGAATGAACAATTACCCCTGCGGTGGAATAAAAAATAGCACACAGTATTCTATGGGAGGAAATGGGCCGGGTGAATGCGCTCAACCTGAGTACTCAGATTTTCACTTTTTCTAAGCAATAGATAATCATTTTGAAATATAATTTTTTTCAGGGCTTCAGTTTTAGACCTTATCAAAGATACTTAGAGCATGGAGGATTATGTAGCTCACATTGTGTAAACTGTGGTCATTGCTAACTTGTGTCTTAAAGATTTAACATGTAGTGTAATTTAAAAAAAATCAAGTATCTAGCTCCTACACTGTGTTCTTAATGGGATTATCGTCTATATGGCAGTGAGACAGTGAGTGTATGTACATAATGTTAATTTTTAGGAATGTGAAAGGGGTCCACTAACTGTCAAAATTATACTGCCTAGTAGATGTAGTTTACAAGCAATTTCTTCTTGCATGCAGCTCTGGTGCCCTATGTAAATGTCGCATTCCTCAGACTTGTTTACCTCCGCCTCCGCGAATCAAGGATTTTCAGAATTTTAGCCTTACCTTACTGGCTTTTATGTCGTCGGTTCTGTAAGTACTGTGAAGATTATCTTGGACGTACCAGTGAACGCTTCCATGGGAAAAACGGGAAGGGCGCCCCCGCCCTTCATTCACAACTCATGCGTAGACTAGTCTGAATCACGATCACCGAAACAGCACTATTAATCAGTTTTCTGCTTAATGCACGTTGTTGAAATTAAACAAGGTTTTTGTCGATATTAGCAATGACCAATCTTTTATTTGAATGAAACAGTTGAACACGAAACCAACCCCTAATGCTGCTATATTTGAGAGAAACAGAAGTTTAATCAATTACAACACTTACTGCTAATAGAAATCTTACATTTTTAGCTGCAAATTAAACTTTTCTAAAACAGTTGTTATAGAAATGCACTTTCATTGTGTGTTAGAAATTTTTCTGATCATGCATTTCTTTTTATTAAATGATGATTACATCTTGTATATTGAAGCACTGCACACACACACACACACAAAATAAGTGAAGACGTAAACATGTCGTAGATATCAGTACTTTTAGCTACCACTGTCACAATGTTAGGCAAATATGATTAACATAATCAACATGCTTGCGAAAGTATATTTCTGGCAATTTTTGTTTTCATTATTGCTAAATTTTGGTCTTTACATTGTAGGAAACAACTTATTGTGTCACATGCTTAAGTTTAAATCACATTTTCCCCCAAAATGTTTCGTAACAGTGCACTTGCTACTATAAACCTGTAGGTGACAAATATGTGTTACGGTACTCTTTATGTAACAATTATTTATTCATAGTGCTTTCTATGTCACACTCAAGACCCCACACAGGCGCATTAATTGAATTAAACTTCATTTTTTGTAGAAAAAACAGAAAATACTGGAAAATATTGTGACATTATGAGGACATTCGGTATTTAAAATCTCAACTGATGTGTAGTGCAATGATATCCACTGTCCTTCTACAGGCTTTAATAAATTTATATAATAGACTTAAGTATTACTTTGCAAATCAATGGGCTATTGGCATACATATCAGCAAACAAGGCAAAACAAAGTTAAACTAGTGATAACAACTTTAACAGGTAAATTTGTTGGTGGCAAATTATTTTGAGGAAAAAAAATAAATCTAAAGACAATTGTATCTAAATTAGATACTTGCCACTTCAGATACCATCACTCAACTCAATCTTTTAATATAGAACAGATTGTTTGATTTTGTTGCGTCAGAGGAATTTGTTGTTTATTTCAATTTTACACTAGGATTAAATCATTATTTTCTTTTAATGAGTCAAGCAAACATTCAGTTTGTCAAGTTTTGGAATATCTAGTGGATCATTAGTGAAGTAAATATTAGATAAAAACAAGAAAATTTGTATGAAATTGCAAAACTACTGAAAACATGTTAAAATCTCTCATGTAAAAACTAATTTGATATGAAGAAAAGATATATTTCTAATTGCAAACTAATCCAGGAATGATATTCTATTCAAATCTAATTTCATCAGTATTTTATCCTTCTCTACCCTAATCTTCTTCTATTGTATTTTTCTGCTCAAATATGAAACCAGTGTGTGCCCGGCAGAATGACTTGACACATATACAGTTTTACAGTGGTTATGCCCTTCTGGCAGGCACACAGTGAAACTAATCCTGGTCTAGTGGTTTAATAACTCATATATCATATGTAGGAAAATGGGCTTTAATTTTTCACGTTATCACATACCATATTAGATGGACGTCCAAGATATGTTATCACAGTGCTTTTCATAATTGAGTCTGTAACAATGATATATTAGTAACTGTTGGATATCAGTGATGAAACACTGAGGAAAAAGGACTTCTGACCACCCACCCCCAACCAGAAATAAAAACAAAAGAATTTTTGTGCATATGATCGTGTCCCAGTTCAGCTTCAATATATATCAATAATTGGTTATTCAGTTTTGTTTCAGAATCATGTTTAAGTTTCATATCACATTTTTTTCTGCTAGATTTTGAATTATGTTGCGACTTGCACAAGTCATATATTTCAACCTGTATTCAATGTTCAAATGCATTTACCGCATATTATCAAATATTCTGGACTGTATATGAGAATACACAGGTTTATTACTTCTAAATTTGAGTAGATATATTTGCACACATTCAGTCAAATGCTTATCTTACAACTTGTATGTACATATACATGTATATCAGTAAATAGTGACTTTGGAAGAATTGTATTATATAAACAGTATGGTGAAAAATCTGCTAGCGTTGTATAAGAAGGCTTATTTTTCATTGGTTTCATGGGACAACTAGAGGAATTAACACAGTGTATATATACAAATTAACTTATGTAATATGTAACAAATTACCTGCTTCTAACAATTTCTCAAGCATTGAAATAATATAAGTATTGACTGCAAGTGCATGTTTGGAAAAATCAAGGACTGTAATAATCATGTATTAATTTATAAGAAAGACAGTTCAATCTCTTTCTTTGGCAGGTTTTATTCTTTACACACTTTCATCGAATACTATTATAAGCCCATGGATATGCTTATGTTAAAGTTTCACAAAAACACATGTGAAGAGAAAAATAATGTCATTTCATGTAAATACATTGATCCTGAATTAAGTTATGTAAAAATCGTAATCAATGTGCAATTAGGTTGATTTTTTTTTAAATATGGAAATTACATGAAAATTGAAATTCAGTTTCAAACTTAATTTAGTTCCAAATCAATGGACATCCTGTTTCATTTTCCATTGTTCATTTGTTTGTTTCCCATTGCAGTGGCTACAGCCAATAATATTCCAGACACACCCATGTCACACATGTCGGGTGTCCCATCAGAATACAGCGAGGTCCCTGAATCATCACAGGCCAATGTCAGGGTGAAAGAGAGAGAGGAGGTGATGGGAATGTTGGAATACAAGGCAGACGATGAACCAAAGCTGCTGAAGATGGTGGTTGTAGGTGAGTTGATTGTTGGAGGTGAAGGAGGGAGGAAGGGGAGGAGGGGGAGGAGGGGGGGGGGAAGGGGAGGAAGGAGGGGAAGGAGGGATGAGAAGGAAGGGAGAGGAAGAAGAGGAAGGAGGTGATGGGAATGTTGGAGTACAAGTCAGAGGATGAACCAAAGCTGTTGAAGATGGTGGTTGTAGGTGAGATGATTGTTGGTAGCGGGGGAGGGAGGAAAGGGGAGGAGGGAGGAGAAGGTAGAGGAAGGGGGAATGAAGGAGAGACAAGGAGGAGGTGATAGGAATGTTGGAGTACAAGACTAGAGGATGAACCAAAGCTGTTGAAGATGGTGGTTGTAGGTGAGATGATTGTTGGAGGTGGGAAGGGGAAGAGGGAGGAGGGAGGTGGGAGGGGTGAGAAGGAAGGGAAGGATGAGAAGAAAGGAAGGGAAGAAGAGGATGGAGGAGGTGATGGTAATGTTGGAGTGCAAGTCAGAGGATGAACCAAAGCTGTTGAAGATGGTGGTTGTAGGGGAGATGATTGTTGGAGGTAGGGAGGGAGGGAGGAAGGGAGGGGAAGGAAGGGGGGAGAAGGAGAGACAAGAAGGAAGGGAGGAGGTGATGGGAATGTTAAGTGGGAGGATGGACCATAGCTGTGAAAGATGGTGGTGATAGGTGACATGATTGTTAGAAGTGGGGAGTGAAGAAGGGGAAGGAAGAGGTAGGAGGAGTGGAAGGTTGGGAGGTGAAGGAGGAAGGGAAAGGGAAAAAGCCAGAGGGCAAAGATGTGCATGTTCAAGTACAAGTCGGAGGATGAGCCATATCTGTTGAAGATGGTGGTTAAAGGTGAGATGATTATTTGAGGTAGGGAGCGAGTAAGAGGGAAGAAGAGGAAGGAGGGATGGGAAGAAAGAGGGTAGCTGAAGGAGAGACAGGGAGGAGGTGAGGAGGTAATGGAAATGTTAAAGTACAAGTCGGAGGATGAACCAAAAATGTTGAAGATGGTCTTGATAGGTGAGATGGGGAGGAAGGAAGGGGATGGAGGGAGGGAAAGAAGGTAGAGGAAGAAGTAAGGGAGAATGAATGAGAGACAGGGAATGTTGGAGTACAAGTGGGAGGATGGACTAAACTGTTGAAGATGGCGGTGATAAGTGAGATGATTGTTGGTGGTGGGGAGGGACGATTAGAATGGGGGGCAAATAGGAAGTGAGAAATTAGAGGGAGGAAGGGGATGGAATGTTCGAGTATTTTTCAAAAGATGAAGCAAAAGGCATTGAAGAAGGTGGTTATAGATGAGATGATTGTTTGAGGTGGGGAGGGAGCAAGGGGAATGAGGAGGGGAAGAAGGAAGGGTAAGGAGGACATGGCAAAGGTAGGGAATGGAAAAGAGAGAGGGAGGAGGTGATGGGAATGTTATAGTACCGGAGAATAAGTCAGAAGACAGACTTTAGGTATTGAAGGTGATGCTTTTAGTTTAGATGATTAATGGAGGAGGGGGAAGGGTAAAGCAGATGGGGGAATGTATCCAGAGAAAGAGAAGGGAGGAAGAGAGGGAATGGGGACGAGAAGTGATGGGGATGGGGTGGGATAGGGAGAAGATGGGGAGGGGAAAGTGATGGGATGGAAAGGGGAAGGTGGGAAAAAGATAAGGGCAAGGGAACAGAAAAGTTGAGGGGTGTTGAGGAAAATGAGAAGAGGGTTGGTGGAGAGAAAGAGAGGGAACATCGGAATGAAATGAAATTATCCATAATTTTGCTGAACTTTTGTTAATCACAGATTTTGAGCCTCAAATGGCAGAGAGTCACCTACCTGGTCTACCTGCTTACATCATCTTCATGTGCATCAGACATGCCGACTACGTGAATGACGACAGGAAGGTCAAATCTCTACTGACGGGGGTCATCAATGGCATCAAGAAAACTGTCAAGGTAACAGTTGTCATGGTATCTGTCAATTTTAACCTTTGGAGACTAAGTACGAGATATCTCGGGTTGGAGTCTATGGAAAATGCATGTTATAGCAAAATTAAATCGTATCTGACGGGTTAACTGTTCTAAAATCACAGATTTCACATGTTACTCCTTTACGAATATTATTGTAAAATTCAGAAAATTGTTGTAGTTAATGTATCTTCAACTAAACTGGCGGAAGATGTTAATTTGTTGACAGTTAAGCAACATTCAAGTTAGATGTGAAAGTGATATCCCGACCTGAGATTACATAACAACCCATCCGTGGTTGTGTCACATGCATCTCATATCTCATTTATGAGATTTTGGAGTTTACCAAATATCTTTTACATGTGGTATAGTCACATATTAATATTGACTTGATATATTTTAATATTTTTGTATTTTGATATAGTATGACAATCAATATAAGAAAGTACAAGACATAAGCTGGTCTTTACAAGTCCATTTATTGTGAGCAGTTCAATGAAGCATATTATGCCTTAATCCAACATGATGATTATTCAATTTTGTCTATTTGTTTGATTCTAAATTTGTGTGTCTTCCGTACTTCTTGTTTGCAGAAACACTTTGAAGATTTTGAGTATGTGTCTTTCTGGCTAACCAACACCACACGACTATTACACAACCTGAAACAGTACAGTGGAGAAGAGGTAAGATAAGTGTAGAAATTTTCTCACATTGGCTGATAGTATTGCTTCTTTTGTTATTTGGAGTAGGGGTTTATGTTGAATGTAGTTTCCTTATCAGTGACAGAATTGTCAAAAAGTCAATTCACCAGCAATTTTCAGAAAAGTGGAAGAATTGAGTGTATATTGTTTTATTTGCATATACTTTCAGCCATAATAAGAATGTTCTTTTTTCACTAGGTTCCTCCACTGTCCACATTATATCCACCTTTAATGCCTCCACCTCGAAAAGCAGGAGGCAGTATGTTTTCAGGTTGCCCGTCCATCCGTACATACATTCATCCTGATCATCGTATCACAATATCTAGTGAATCCTGTTGCAGATTTTTATCATACTTGACCCAGGCATCCACCATGAGGTGTAGATGAACTGATTAGATTTTGGGCCGAATCTGTATGGGTTCAAGGGTCAAAAGTCAATTAACTGTGCTTAAACTGACTCATTATCTTGATATGTGGACAACCCGTGGGTTAATTTGGTTCATCCTTGGCCAAGGCATACACCATTAAGTATAGAAAAAGCGATTAGATTTGGTGCAAATTCTGTTAGGGGTCAAGAATCAATTATGTCATTTCAATATTTTATTATTGTTGTTTAGAACATTGCATTGATGTTGTGTTGATTTTCTTACCTAATATAGAAGAGCTGACTTACTATTTGGCAGTAAACTGATCAAACCATGTGAAATTGTTTGTATTCTTGACAGTTTGTTTTCTGTTTTTTCCACCACTGAAGTCTGTAGAAGCAGTTCCCAAATTTCATATTAATTACCTCCCTTCTCTTTCAGAATTTCTCCTCCAAGAACACGGAGAGACAGAACGAGCACTGCCTGAGGAACTTTGACCTCTCAGAGTACCGTCACGTGATGAACGACCTGGGGGTGCACATCTATCAGATGCTGATCCGAATCATTGAGAACAGGATACAACCCATGATAGGTGAGGCATCCCTTTAGCTGAGTAATTATATCAGTGATACATTTTTTTTTGGGGGGGGGAGGGGGGCTTGGGGGCACTTCCCAAATAAAATTCAAACATGGAATCTTTGCAACTTGTGATGGTTAAAATGTTGTGAGATAAAGTGAGTTGTCTGACAAAAGATGTCAAACTTTTCCCAAACTGCTCGCTTGCTGTGGTCACTCATGAGAGTAGCCCTGTGTAATCATTTTAATGCAGATCTCAACAAAAAAATAATAAACAAATTTAATTTTTTCTAGATACATCTAGTCCATTCTCCCTCCTTGGGCCCCAAGAGCTGCAACCATTGCAATCAACCTTTGATTTCCTGTAATTGGTGGCCTGCACATTCACATTGAGTAGGTAGATGGTAAATTTAACTTGTTTGCATGTATCACAGTATAATACTGTATTGTTTTCACAATTTTGTATCTCTATGGTTGGTTGTTTTAGTGGGTGCCATGTTGGAAGGTGAGATGGCTGGCTTGGTGAGCAGTAAACCAGCTGGAGTCAGAGGGAGAAACTCAACGCTGAGAGAAAAGGAACGAGAAGTGATCACTATAGACTCACTCATCAAACAGGTAACTTTATTAATGATTCTTCGCTTGTTTTAGTGGTGGTGGATGTAGTAGTAATGTAAGTGGTGTTGTGTTGATTGGCAGAGGTAGTGGTGACGATGGTAGTGGTAGTAGCAGCATAAATACCAGTTGTAGTAGTAGCATTTGTACCAATGACAGTATAAGTACCAGCAGGAGTAGTAGCAGTAGAACTAGTAGTAGTCTGTTGTAGTAGTCGAAGTAGTAGTACTGGTAGTATACAAATATATACTGATACGAGAGTCTCTGGTTGAAACTATGACGAGCCCGAGGTTACGTGGACTGTACTATTTTCCCAAGGGGCGCAGCCCCGAGGGAAAATAGTTAACAGTCAACGTAACCGAGGGCGTCATAGTTTCAAACAAAGACTCTCAGGATAGGATATATTTGTTTTATATCCGTCATTGAATTAACCGGGAAATTACACAAAGAAAAAAAAGGAAAATGAAATGTGCTTACGGTAACCCTTACGAGTAAGTGTGTGTCGCACGGCATACAGGTGCACGATATTTTTACTTGCAGTACGGAGAGGGATACAATTCCATTAACGTATACTCTAGTTAGTCGAGTACCAATTTCATAAACCTATAAAACACTAATTTGATCCTCATTCTTATTTTAACTATGATCCTAACTCAAACTCGACAAATTTAACCCAGTGTTAATCTTAAACTTTGCCAGACTTTCATACGGGTGTAGCACGCATAATGTCTTTCATGCGCACGGAAAAAAATAGCGTACGGTACATGTGTTTTGTACACACAATTTATTCGGCTTTTTAAGCTCAAATCGCGATCCCGCTGTTGGGTACTAGTCGGTCGTGGGGTGGGGCAATAGTATAGCGCCCTCATTGTTGAGAGATTAATGTACTATGGGACTCGATAAGAGTCCCATAGTACTTTACTATTGTCCTCTCCGAAAGTTAGAGTACTTTCAGAACTAGACTCACAGAATAGTGTGTTTATTTTTTATCATGTGACATACTTTTGACCAACCAGAATTCAAGAAACTTACAATGAGGGATATAATAGTAGTTATCTTCTTGTAGTAGTAGTAAAAGTAGTAGTAAAAGAATTAGTAGTAGTATTAGTAGTAGTAGCAGCAGTAGTAGTAGCAGTTAGTATAGTAGCAGTAGTAGTCATAGTAGAAGTAGTAGTAGTAGTAGTAATAGTAGAAGCAGTTTTAGGAGTAGTAGTAGTCATAGTAGTAGTAGTAGTAGTCGTAGTAGTAGTAGTAGTAGTAGTAGTAGTCGTAGTAGTAGTAGTCGTAGTAGTAGTAGTAGTAGTAGTCGTAGTAGTAGTAGTAGTCGTAGTAGTAGTAGTAGTAGTAGTAGTAGTAGTAGAAGAAGTTGTAGTAGTAGTAGTCGTAGTAGTAGTAGTAGTAGTAGTAGTAGCAGCAGCAGTAAGAAGAACAAAAAGTAATTATAGTAGTTGTATAATAGTATTGTAAGAGCAGTTGTTCATTTGCAGTGGTTTTAATTTTAGCAGTAGTAGGATCAATGATTGCTCTGGTGTCAGTAACTCCAATAAACTCTACAAAAAAAATTGTATTTTGCTAATCTTGTGCTGTTCTGTCTTTTTTCCACAGTTGGGTATATATGTGGCAGCTATGAATCTCCATGGTATGGACCCAGAACTGGTCAAACAGGTTTCAAGACAGGTAATTAATTGATTATTTATCAATAAAAAAAAACAGTGACATGATTGGGAGAAGTCAAGTTGCCTATTGACAACAAGTACTGATAATGATTGTTTAAAAAGTACTGAACATTTGACTGTGTAATTTAGACAGCAGAAGCCTTGAACTGTGTACTTGATTCTAAAGTAGTTTTATCCCAATGTAAGGACTTCTTCTAATCCTGTTATTTCCCAGAGGAAGAAAGGAAGCATCCAGTCCTACATATCAGGTATTTTCATGCCTCTGTCCCAAAAGGTACTAAAGACATTTTATGTCTTGGGGATGTCTGTCTATCCATCCATCTGTACGATAAGTAGTTTGTCCGTAAACCCTAGATCTTATTGTGTTATCTGGAGAACTCTTGGATAGATTTAATCTACTTGACCCATATTTGCACCAAATTGATTTGATTTTAGACAAAATCCACACGTCAACTTAATAACAATATACTTTTCTCTCTTTTCCTCTTTCTTCATCTCTGATTTCTAGACCATGTATCTGATCACAGCCAGTACTATCAACAACATTCTCTTGAGGAAGGACATGTGTCATTGGTCTAAAGGGGTCCAAATCAGGTCAGTGGTCCAATTCACATTAACCCTTAGGCTTAACTGTTTCATTACATCACTTTTGCCAGTCCGCTCAAAAACAGCACTAGATGCATATATTCCCTTAACCCTAAAAAGACTGGGCTATTTTGATTGATGGCTTGAAAGACGGGGGGGGGCTAAATGGTCTCTGAGATCTCGGCCGCAGGTCGCGTGATCGGTGTGAAATTTTGCACACGCATAGTCTCATATAAACTACAAAATTGCATAATAAGATTTTTAAAAATATTTATTATTTATTTTATAATTGATTATGCAAATATATGCATGAAATCATATTTTCCCCCATAAATCACTTAAAAAACCTTATGAAATGCTAGTTTTGGGCATAAATAGTCCTCATGACATTTCCAACATTTTCTGGAAAAGAAATTCCTGTATCAAAATTAATTTCTTATGTATTTCATTGTTTTTTAAATTTCTTATGAGTTTCTGTTTTTTCAACCTTTTGTTTTTGATTGTTTTTGCAATGAAATTTGTTGGGGACACTTTTGCGATCATAAACAGCATAAAATTAATTAATTCTAATCAGTGAAAGTAAAAATAATCACACATTTATAAATTTAGGCTGAAAACACTATTTGTATTGAAATTGTACATGAAACCACATTTTTGAGCGATTTTTGGTGCGACATGCTTGTATGAAATCTTGCATGACTTCCCAACCGCATGCTCGAACGTCGCATATGTGGTCTCAAGAGATGTGTGAGATTTGAAAGAAAAAAAGTCGTTAAAAGCCGCATTAAGAGCTTTGTGTGTTTCGGAGTTATCGTGTGAAAATTTGAATTTGTAAATGACCATAGTGCATATGATCTCAATAGAATAATGAATATAGCTCATCTACTCATTTTGTTGGTTCCATTTTACACCCATCCCAGGTATAACCTCAGTGAGTTAGAGGAGTGGCTGAGGTCAAGTCGTCTCTACGATAGAACCATGGAGACGACCCTTGAACCCCTGGTACAGGTCGCCCAACTTCTGCAGGTCAAGAAGAGGACGGACGACGATGTCAGCATCATCTGTGATACGTGCACACAGCTGACGGTAACGCAGGTGAGTTGCAACCCCCCCCACCCCTGCCCTACCCCTCTCCCCACACCCTCCCCTACCCCTCTCCTCTCCTTCCTCCCCTACCCCTCTCCTCTTGCTCTCCCCACCCTCCCCTAGACCTCTCCTTACCCTCCCCTAGCCCTCCCATACCCTCACATACCCTTACATACCCTCTCTTCTTCCTTTCCCTCCCTATTGCCTTCCTTTCCCTCCCTGTCCCCTTCCTCTTCCCCTTCCCTTTTGCCTCCCTTCTCTCTCACTTTCTACCTCTTTTCCCTCTCCTACCTCTCCCCCTTCTCCTCTCCTTGCTTTTCCTCCCCTCTCCTTGGTTTTCCTCCCCTCCCCTCCCCTTTCTTTCCCATCTCTCTCCCTCTTCTCTCCCCCCCCTCTTCTCCCATTACCTTCCCTTCTCCCATTACCTTCCCTTCTCACACATCCATATCCTTGTCCCCTCCCTTTCTCACTTCTCTCTCCTTTATCCCCCAGCCACCATGTCCACCTGCCTACCTTCTCTTTCCTTCCTTTCTCCTCTGCCTTCTCCCTGTGCCTTCTCTTTCCCTTCCCATTCATCTGATGAGGGATTGTAGGCTTGCAAGATATAGTCACTGGGAATAACATCAGTTAGATTTACTAACAGCAACTTTGTCATTGGTGATACATACAGATCTATTGTATACCTATTAGGGAAATTGTCAATTCCAAGATATTATTTAGTATATATGTAATATTCTTCATCAAGAACAAATAATAATTTCACATTGAACTACAATTTATTGTAGAGATATCATTCCAATAAATAGAACTATGTGCATGTTCTTACTTTAGATCACATCATTCTTTCAAAATATGTAAACCTTTGTAGATATATTAATAAATTACTGTCAATTTTTGGTGCCATTTCCAGATCATCAAGATCCTGAATCTGTACACGCCGGACGAGTACGAGAGGAGAACGGAGATCTCCTTCATCCGCAAGGTGCAGGGCCGCCTGGGGTCGCGAGACGACCCCAAGCGGGAGTCGCAGCTTCTCATCGACGCCAAGCACTCATTCCCCGTCACCTTCCCGTACAACCCATCCAGCGTCGAACTCAACGAGATCACAATACCAGACAAATTCCATTTTGATTTCCTGAAGAGGGTATGAGAGGGGGCGTGTTAGGCAGGTGAAATCATTTCCACTCATGTCTGTGTTCCCACTGAGATATTTAGGACTTGATTGAATCAAGGATAACAAACAGCCATGTACCAATTTTAGTGTGAACACATTCAGAATCATAGGAGACAGACCAGTGCAACTGTTTCCCCTCACATGTGTGTTCACACTGAGATATTTAGGACTTGATTGACTCAAGGATGGAAAAACAGCGATGTACAAATTTTAGTGTGAACACATTCAGAATCATAGGAGACAGACAAGTGGAACTGTTTTCCCCCTTATGTGTTCACACTGAGATATCTAGGACTTGTTTTAATCAGAGTAAAAGACGTCCATGTATGAATTTCAGTGTGAATACATTCCAATATAGAATAGTCAAGTTTATGAGTCATATTTTGAGTATGACAGTGCACTGTGGATTACAAACTGTACTATGAAATTTGTAACTATTCATGTCACAATTGGTCAAATGTTTGCACCAAAACTTGATGGAATCTCTTCCCTTTCCCTGGAAAAGTTATAATCAAAACTTTTTGGATGCTTGAGAGGACCCTGCCCTTTTTATTATTCCTAATCATGCAAATAGCAATTTTACAAGAATGATGAATAATGATAAATAATGCTAAGATTTAAAAAGGTGTAGGCAAAAGCTTGTCAATAGCCCAAGAACTTTAAAGGACTGCAATCAGAAAGTTAATCATGATGGATGTATTATTGCTAATTATTAGAAACTATGTGTGTTCCTAGTGAAAATATTTGTAGACTCAAATTATGACATCTTCTGTGTCATTTCAAATGCAATAGTCGTGTGACATGTGAACTCAAAATGGACAAACTTGACCAGTTGATAAACTGTGATTTCTTTTCACAGTCCTGAGAAAAAAAGATTGTGTGGATAATCGGGATTCTGATATCAGGCGTTGTCAGTACACAAGATGGATGCTTAGAACCAATTTCATGCTTTTAGGTTTAATAGAAGATTGATGTGTTATCTACACATGATCTGTGATTAGTGCTTTTTTGCTGGAAGAAAATAAACTAGTAAGTATCGATAATGAAATTCCATATTTTAGAATCAGCTGTTGGTAGTTGTTAAGGATTATTGGTTGCATAGTTTGAGGGGACTTCTACTGAAGAGTCGGGGTATATTGGCTTGACGAAAAATGCTAAGACTAAATAAAAGTTTGCAAAACACAGAGATCTTAGGTAGTAGCTAACGAATATTAGGTGTTCTAAGTATCGCTTCATTTAGCAATAGTCATTAGGCAATTTAATTTGCTAGTTATTGAAGTAATGGCTAAGTGTTATCGTCATCAATGTTAGAACAACCCATGATATCAGATTCTTGTTTATCTGTCCAATATTAAGAAATCTTTTCTTATCAAAATCATGCATATTGTCATCAGTTTATACAAGCATAGTGTTACATGCACGTCACTCAAAGTTGTACATTGTATAAATATTTCAAAACAGGTATGTACACCATGTATGGCAAAATAGCACAATATCAATTTCAATGTCAATGAAAATACCATGTTTGAAATAAATTTTGAGAATTGCTACATTAAAGCAACACCAAACATTTAAACCAACAAATATTTCAAATCACAAATGCATTGACATGTACAGGAGAAAACAAGGCTCCCCTGAGAGTAATTGACTGTTATTTTCAAACTCTGCTTGTTTCTAAATTTGAATCAGGTATGTTGAGTTGATTGCACAAGTAATTACACTATTACCCCATAGAACACATTTTGATTTAGCTATAACACACGTTTCCCATAGACATCACAATGAGTATATTCATGACCACTCCATAACAAATTGATTAAACCTGGATTAATTTATATACAAGACCTTGTCATTGATGCTACCAGCCACTTCAACCTGTAGGAGACAATTTGATTGCAATGTAACATACATTCTCCATAGACCCCAGCCAAGATATCTTGTT
>JZLH01S0064512.1:0-11800 GCA_001188425.1 Eucidaris tribuloides | reverse complement strand
ACCCTGCCCTTTTTATTATTCCTAATCATGCAAATAGCAATTTTACAAGAATGATGAATAATGCTAAATAATGCTAAGATTTAAAAAGGTGTAGACAAAAGCTTGTCAATAGCCCAAGGACTGCAATCAGAAAAAAAAGTTAATCATGATGGATGTATTATTGCTAATTATTGGAAACTATGTGTGTTTCTATTGACAATATTTGTAGACTCAAATTATGACATCTTCTGTGTCATTTCAAATGAAATAGTCGTGTGACATTTGAACCCAAAATGGACGAACTTGACCAGTTGATAAACTGTGATTTCTTTTCACAGTCCTGAGAAAAAAAGATTGTGTGGATAATCGGGATTCTGATATCAGGGGTTGTCAGTACAAGATGGATGCTTAGAACCAATTTCATGCTTTTAGGTTTAATAGAAGATTGATGTGTTATCTACACATGATCTGTGATTAGTGCTTTTTTGCTGCAAGAAAATAACTAGTAAGTATCGATAATGAAATTCCATATTTTAGAATCAGCTGTTGGTAGTTCTTAAGGATTATTGGTTGCATAGTTTGAGGGGACTTATACTGAAGAGTTGGGGTATATTGGCTTGACGAAAAATGCTAAGACTAAAAGTTTGCAAAACACAGAGATCTTAGGTAGTAGCTAACGAATATTAGGTTTTCTAAGTATCGCTTCATTTAGCAATAGTCATTAGGCAATTTAATTTGCTAGTAATTGAAGTAATGGCTAAGTGTTATCGTCATCAACGTTAGAACAACCCATGATATCAGATTCTTGTTTATCTGTCCAATATTAAGGAATCTTTTCTTATCAAACTCATGCATATTGCCATCTGTTTATACAAGCATAGTGTTACATGCACGTCACTCGAAGTTGTGCATTGTATAAATATTTCATAACAGGCATGTACGCCATGTATGGCAAAATAGCACAGTATCAATTTCAATGTCAATGAAAATATCATGTATGAAATAAATTTTGAGAATTGCTACATAAAAGAAACCCCAAACATATAAACCTACAAATATTTCAAATCACAAAGGCATTGACATGTACACGAGAAAACAAGGCTCCCCTGAGAGTAATTGACTGTTATTTTCAAACTCTGCTTGTTTATAAATTTGAATCGGGTATGTCAAGTTGATTGCACATAATTACAGTACACTGTTACCCCAATGAACACACTTTGATTTTGCTACAACACACATTTCCCATAGACATCAGGATGAGTATATTCATGACCACTCCATAACAAATTGAATAATTTATATGCAAGACCTTGTCATTGATGCTACCAGCCACTTCAACCTGTTGGAGACAATTTGATTGCAATGTAACATGCATTCTCCATAGACCTCGGCCAAGATATCTTGTTCTTAGTCTCCAAATACCAGTTTATTCATGTGGTAATGACAATAGAGCTTGTTGGATTGTATTCATTATCCTGTTTTTCAAACCTGTGTGCATATTAAATCACATTAAATTTGACCCCTTTTTTAATAATTAGTAAAATGGCCAACCGTTTTCCCCTTTTTTCACATTTTGCCCTCCATTAAAATTTGTCATTATAAATATTCATAGAACACTATGTCCTAGCAATTGTGAAAGTGTATTATAGTGATCTCTGCGTAAGGTATTGATGTAAAAGTTGTTTATGCCACGTACATGCCCCGCCCCCAACCGTGTGACCTACAAGTGCTTCCAAATGCCGGTAGAACAAGTCCAGAATTCCTTTCAGTGTGCAGGTTTCATTACATGCATTCCAGTAGGGGTCTATAAATTAAAAAGTATTTTCAAACTTAATTTTGGACATGGTATGTTTTTACATCAAACTTATACAATTAATTACATCATGATTTGCTTTGTAATACATTCGTTAGTGGGTTTTAGGAGTAATGATAGTTTTGTTGAATCAATTTTTAATTAGGAAAATTGACCATAAAAATGACTTTTGCCACAGATAGTTGAATTGGAATTTATTTTCATATACTTCTTAGTCTCGTGGAATGTATGTTTATATAAATATATATATGTATAGCTGAAAAAACAGGCACCATAGCCTACATGTGTCATTGTGACATCTGTGTCTTTTCTGTATGGAGCTTTAAATATCAATAGTGAAATATTTTTGTAAGCAAGTCAATAATGAAGATAATCTGGAATTATTGAAGAATAAAGTGATCTGTTTATCTGATCATGCCATTATAGGCAGGGTGTGTGTTGTGGCTGCAGATATACATATATCACGTCTTATTTATTTTGCAGTGATAACATCGTCATCTCTTGTCATTGTATTTTGAAATCCGTCTGTCCGATAGATTTGAAATTAATATTGCCATGTTTTCTCTCTGGAAAAAAATGAATCATGCAGTATGTGTATTCAAACAAGGAGCACAATATTTCTTCATGCATTTATGAGTTTGAATTTGACTTGGAATTTCATGTATTTGCATCTATCATGATGTCCTGTATACCCTAGTGTTTAGACTACTGCTGAATAAAAATCCTGTATGTAGCTTTCTATGTCAAAGCTTTGGCCGAAAATAACAAAGAGACATGGTGGGGAAAATTAACTTCCTGTGCGAGTGTAAAAGTGTATTTCATTCTGAACAGTTATAATTAGGACATCAAAACAGTAAAAGAGCAGGAAAAAAATTACTTGCAGAACATGGGAAGTATGTTTCGATAGGAGTTTGAAATTATCTGCACCATGATTAGAAGTTGTATATCAAATCCCCACTTTCATAGGAAATAGCCAGGGTGCATTGACAATATATTAGTATTCAGTGCCAGAATTTCTCATTTTTGTTTTGAAAACTCATGTCATGAATGCACTTTGCATGAGAGCTGAAAAATGATACAGTTTCATACATGTCACAATTTCACTGGAAAATATTGCATAAGTTTTTTAATGTATTTAATGTAAGCTTATGCAGTCATTATTTGTTGCCTATTTGCTCTTCATTTTGTAAAAAGGTTATTTTATCTCAGATGATAATTTTCAAGCGAGACCAAAGCAGTACTCTAATGCTTATTAATTTGAAATTCAGAAATTGAAAGATTTATTAGAGATGTTTAATTTAGATTCTTGTATTACTTGATATTAGTGGTTGCAATCAATAATAGCAAATTTGTATTCAGAATTTTAGGATTGTGAAATGTGGAGTAATCATAATTTTGTATACTGTAACTGCCAAATTAATATATTTCCACAATAGTCGACATAATTACATATTTGGGAAAGGGGTTATATAAAATATTCAAAATGCAGTATTATATTTAGTTATGTTTATTTATGCGTAGGTTGTGGTTAGTTACATGAGCAGGAACACACTTGTTTGTAGTAATTTTGTTGATTATTCATTAAGTTTATTTAAGCACCGGTTAAAAGAACAAAAATCTTGAGGCTTAGCTTTTGATTGGCACAACTAGGTTACTGTTAAACATGCACATCTTATATATCTGGAGTTTTACAGCATTTCCTATGAAAGCCAGATCACCAGATTCAAACTGATGTTTACATAGAAATCAAACCATTTTTTTTTTAGAATAAACTCCATAGGTGTTTGTTAAACTGAATCCAGCGTAATTTGTACAAAGCATTAGCTCCCAAGGCTATATATTACCAGTTCATTCATGTACATTTTGATTGTTGTCAATATGGATTCAAATTTGTGAAATAAATGGATTATGATTATTAAGCAGTCTTTCATCCCAACCAACTAACTGAAGCACAATAAAAAAAAATGGTTTTACTTGTTTTGTATTATTTCAGTGTTGTTTAAAGTCACAGGAATGTTTTGGGTGAAATTATAAAAAAAATTATATAAAACTGTTAATATATAGTAAAAGAGTTGTCACATGTCCACAATATCAGGAACAAGTAATTCATTTCAGTCTAGTGCTCCTTTAAATAATGTCGGGTGGAATTACTCGAGCTGTATTATCCAATTTGGACAAGTATCACTTAAAAGCATTTCCCAATCATGTGACTCCTGATCATGACAGAGAAATATTTAGCAAATGATGATTTCATGATTATTTGTACTATATTTGATTTTTTAAATAGATTTTAATATATTTGTAACAAATGGTGTCGGTCATTTATGTTTATGTACTCCAAAAATGGGGCAAAATTGTAGTTTTGCAATCTTGGCGCTTGCTCCAAATGGTATGCACATGCAAGCATCAAGCTGTTATTTAGTAATTAACTGTGTGAAATATGTCCGTAAATAAATATAAGAAAAATAGAGTATATATATATACCCCTCTACTTATAACTTTGGTATATTACCAAAAGAATCATTTCCACTGTGTAAATCCTTCATTCTATCCAAAATTAAGTTCTGTCGGGTTATAGTAAGAGGTGTTTGGAAACATGTTACAACAGATATAAGTAACTAAAAGTGGAGATGGTGTAGATATTTGTTGATGAAAAAAAGAGAGATATGTATAGCAGCTCACAATGGCGTAATGTATGTGGTGTAAATGTTCTAAATTTGTTTTTACAGTAAAAGAAATATGAATAAAATGCACATAAATGATGTATATAATGATAGGTATTTTCCTGTGTCATTATTTTGCATTAGTGGATGGAGTACATTCAAGCAATGATCCATAATTGCTTGGGGAAAGAAAGAAGGTGAAATTATTTAGGGATGTATTGATAAATTGTTGACCTTTCATTAAAGCATTGTTGAGCACTTCTCCATGAAATCGAGAATCAAGAAGATTGGGGGGGGGGTGGTTTGGTTTATTGTTTAAGATTTTGCTGTGAAAATCCTTCTATCGTCACCACATTCCCCTTCCCCCAACTTTTCCTGGCAGATTTGGCTGTGAAATATTGTTCCAGTTGGACCTTTACCCCACTTTTTTGGCTAATTGCGTCAGTGGTTGGTCGTGAACGAGCATAATTTGGCCGTGAGGTCCCCCCGGCCCCATCCCTAACCCAACCCTATTCCTATTCTGAACTGGAAACCTACTGGCAACCCTAACTCTTTGAGAAACTGTCAAACGACTGTCGCTGTAATAAATGTCATGTCGCTGGTTTTCCTAAGATGATTGAAGATGACTTGTTACCAAGAGGACTACGGGGGTGGCTGGATTTACCTCGCACTCACAGAAATTGCTCTTACCCCCTTTCTCCTCTTCACCCTATTCAGTGCATCCTCCTCCATCAATCCAATCGTACTCTCCTCCACCACTTGCTTCTTCTACGTCTTCTTTGGTCAACCCCTTCCGTTCTGACCATCTACCTGAAACTCAAATGCCCTTCTCCAAACACAATCAACATCCCTCCTCATCACATTGTCCATACCAACATACTCCATTCGCCTTTGCCATCTGATCCATCACTTCTTCCAATCCCAACTTCTGCATCCATCCATCAGTTTCACACCTCACATTGCTCTCACCATAGCTCTCTCAGTCCTCAGAATCCCCATCTCGTTTTCACTCAAACACCACGTCTCACTCCCATACAATATCGCCGATCTCAATCAATTCCTATAAACTATTCCTGTCATCTTCACTGGAAACAATTTCCTATTCAGCATTCCCTAAACTTCACCCATCCAAATCTTGCCCTAGCTGTCACAGCTGCCCTGCACCCTCCACTCACACTCACCCTGTCCCCCCCCCCCCCCAGTATGAAAAATCTTTCACCATTTCCACCTCGTCACACAACTTTTCCACCTGTTCCACCATCCCTCCTGGACTTTTCTCATATTTTCCACACACAAACTCTCTTGCCAGCCTCGGTGTCACTCTCTTCATCTCTGTGCATCTCCCATGAATCTATTTTCCACATTTCCCATACAACACTGAATTTGCCTTCACCCTCTTTCCACACATGCCACATGGGTACATGAACTCTGGGAATTAGAGATCTCGGAGGCAACGGGTCAAGACAATGAACATGTTCAATGTCATGTTACAAAAATTACAACATATCAGACACAAGACTTAGTTTTCCCTTTCCCCCGACAGCTATTTCAAATGTCATATATGTCACATTGTCAAACACATAACACAAACAGTCAAATACACAATTTTTTTTATAAAGCACATTCTTCATATAATTTGTTTTTGACATGACATACAGTATTTTCACACAATATCCAATATTTACAAGCTAATGTACAATGCCAAGTATGAGTGAATTCTAGCATTGCTTTACGTCACAAACCATCCAATGCTTCTACAATGTCTAGCCTGCAAACACATTCGAAAAAAAAAGAGTTTTGTACCTTTCTTCTACTTAATTACCTAAAAAATGGTACCTGAAGACCAGTAATAAGATTGGTTTTGATAAGGATCAGAGGTGTTTATGTATAAAACATTGTACGTGTATAACTTTTAAAACAAAAGGTCTGGGCTACTTTTTAAGAGCATTCTAATCACATAAATAGCTTCAAGCTTTCAGGAAGGCATTTTTTGTATCATTCGTGTTATAACTACTAAAGCAACACAAATAATTTGTGTATTATAAGATTTTTTTTCTTCATTTTATCAAGGTAAAGTCATTCTGCTTACTTCTTCAAGCAAAAAAGAGACATTTGGTTTAATAGCTAGGGATTTACTAGATTTTTACAGCATCTTTGCTACTGAGACACTAATACAACACGCAAGAAACATTCACTACATGTATATTTTATCTTGTAATTCTCTTGAGAGAGTATAAGCACAGAGGTCAGTACATTCAATTTTTATGGATTAAAGGTTAATGACATGATTGGGGGTAGTCCTCAACTTGGGCTGAAACTACTCTGGCATCAAGTAAACTATGCAAGGATTCTCCTGTGAAAATCTTGTGGTCAAGCGTCGACTCATTCTAAAATAACTAATGTCAATATATCTATATATCTATGGGTCCTATTTTTATTGTGCCCCGATAAAATTTAGATACTAGTATGTTCATGCTTGATTCTCCTTAAGTAAACAAATCAGAGACAAATCCTTCTAGCTGAGAGATCCACTCCAGCTGGTGTATAATTGGTATAAATTTCAACTCATTTGGTTCTTGAGGCATATTCAAGTGTTCCAAATCATATCACTAACCTTTAAGAAGTAAAGGTCAGCAACAAACCTTCTGTGCTGAAACTGACAATGAACAAGAGCACTCTTAAGTGATATCAGTGAAGATGGCCAAGGTACAGAAAACAGCCACAGATCGGGCAGAACAGAGGTGAAATTACCAACAAAGAAGCCAGAAGCTATACTGAAGTGACCTCACTGAGCAAGGTCCAGCCAAGATTGGCAACACTGGAAAAATCCACAAGCAACAAGGTTAAGCCAAGCTGCAAAAACTCTGCCCATGTGTATTCGATAAAGTGGTCGTTACAGAGCTTGTGTACTGTAGTCTGAGTTTACACCGAAACAATGTTATCATTGTCTTGTTGCCATTGTTGTTTTTTGTATATGTATGTGCTATATATGTCTGATTTGTATGTTTGTGGGGGTTATTATGTAAATGAAGAGGACTTAATGAATAAAAGACTAAATACCAGTCAAACATGGGGTCATATAGCACAATGAGACCTGGAAGACTACCTCTGAATTGAATCTACTACAAATAGTAAGATTTAAGATGAGGTTGCTAAGAAGGAGAACATCACATCCATCTCATACTGGATGCTCAACCAATTGTGTATTCTTCAAAGAGAGTGCCAGTTGTACCTCATGAAAAAGTTGAAACTGGTTGTAATCATGAAATAAGGAAAATCCACAAAGTGTGTAATAGTCTTCTCAAGACACAATGCTATGTTACAAACAGCAAAACGTACTTTGGTTCACTCCTCAGCTATAACACAGCAGCTGAAATTGGCCTCATTGCCATACACAGTGTACAATATTGGATAAAATGCAATCTTTGTATGACTAATTTGATAATTACAATGAGTATCAACTTTCATTTTTCCCCATGATTTGAATTTTAATGTTGTGTAATAATAGTAGCTGTAATTTAGTACCGCAATGTATTTTAGAGTGTAAAGAATTTTTTTATATTTTTTATTTTATTATTTTTAATGTATTTTTAAACTTGTTTACATGTGCAATTCAGCATCAGGCTACAAGACAAGATTTTTAATAAAGAGTATTATTGAATTGAACTAAATTGAATAATGGACGTTGATTTCCTCCTTCCCCCCCCCCCCCCCAAAAAAAGGGAAGAGGGCACAATTTTTACTATCACCAAAAGGCAGTGGGTGAATCACAAACAGGAAGCTGACCACTCGAGAATGTACATTGGAAAGTACAAGCAGTGGTGAGATGAGGCTGGACAAGGAAGGAAAAATGTCTAGTATACAGTCCTCCTTGACCAGAAAAAGAAATCGCCGAGCTCTACTCTTCAAGTCAAGAAAAATTAAACTGCAACCAAGAAAAGCAAAAGATTCTCCATGTGAAACAATATCTGCATCGTGGAACTCCCCGAAACAGGGCAAGCAGGAAGATTGCATCCACATAATCAAAAACATACTCCGGTCGAATGTGATATGATCACAAAAGTGGAACAAGCCCACCGTGATGGCCGCAAGGTGGAAGACCATCCCTGGCACATCCTCATCAAGTTTCGATCATAGAGAAAAAAAGGTATATGTTATGTGTCATGTCCGGGATACCTTAAAGGATGAGCGATTGTTAAGGCCAAAAAAAAAAATTGTTGTATTGGCGTAACCCGCCCGACCCTAAAAAACACCCGCCGACCGCACTTTTCAAAAAAAAAAAGTTTTACGAGAGATGCGCACTACGGGTTTGCGAATATCAAAAACAACAACAGCACGCGAGCGCGGGTACGGTACGGTACGAGAGTTCAGTGTACGGCACTGAACTCTAACACTACCGTAGTGTTAGAGTTCAGCTAGCCCGGCGCGGCCGGCCGCGCGGGTGTCGGAAATGGCAATATGGGAGGGCAGTATAGTGTTTCCGCGACCGGCAAGTCAGGAGCAAAGATACTGTTTGATATTGTTCGGAAGATTGACTTGTCGATTTTCCCTTGGTGATTTGGCCCAAGAATTCGTTCGTTGTCTTCCTGACCCGTACGTCGTTAAGGCAATGAAAGTCGGGCGGCTGAAACGGGTCCTTTCAAGGATGTATTAGGTTCAGCTAGCCCGGCGCGGCCGGCTGCGCGGGTGTCGGAAAATGGCGATCTTTGATCCCCTGACCATACTGATATACAAATTGGACTCCGAGAATAAACATGGTTATAAAGTATATAATGTTTCTATGATGTTTTATTTCACTCTATATTTCTCCATGTGAATTCAGTAAAATGTTGTCATAACAAAAACTCTGAAATAACAAATGTCTGTTCACAACATGGTGGAATTCTTGAAGGTGGTATCATTTTAGACCATGGTTCAGCCATGGAGTGGTTTAAGTTTGAGGCGAGTTCATTGGACCACTTTGAAAATATGAGCTTGATTGAGCGCATATTTTAAAAATGGTCAATGAACGGATCTCAAATTTAAACCACCCATGTCAGAAACCAAAACCACCTCCGCGAATTTCACCCAATGGACAACCCTATGATCTATGAAACCCCTCCCCCTTCCTTCATAATTCCTTGGGCAAATCTTCGGTGGATAGACGTTGAAACGGGAACACGCATGCGGTCTCACATTGGTTCAAGTGGGGCCAGGGTGTTTTTCCATTTCAAAAATTAATTCTCTTTAGCCCTAATATTTTAGCTTTTAAAACGGTGATATATATAAACTTTGATGCAACAGACCCTCTCTATCGAATGAGGTTTTGTTATAATTTTACATGTAAATACAGGTAGCAAAAAAAAAAAAAAAAAAAAAAACCGCGTCGCCGAAACTATTTGAAAATGTCATGTTACGCCAATACAACATTTTTTTTTTTTGGCCTAATCATTGATGATCTTACACAGAGTGTCCTGGAAGAAAAACAAAAATGGAGGAACAAGTCCAAGAAATGTACAACAAAGGGATCAAACTGAGATTTCATGCCAAGAAATGGTGCCAAACTGGAGGCACTCCCTTCAACTTTGGGACCTTTAAACTACAAGCTTTACTTTTTATTAGGTTCCTCCATATTTTCACTTTGTTTAGCATGTCGTAAATTTAAAGAACAAAAGATAAAAAAAATATGATCTATATTCGTTATTCATTTCAATTACATAAGTTTAATTTATGTGTATCCAAGTAGATGCACTGTGTATTACCTCAATTACTCTTTATTACATAATTACCAATTCAAACAGTCCTATCCTTTACATGTATTTCCATCACAGACTGTTTGGTTAATTGTATTGGAATTGATTTTGAAACTATTCATTAAGAATGCATACATGCTGATTTCTACAACATTGAATGACATGAAAGATGAATTTAATGAATTTCTTGCAAGACCTGAAATACATCTCAAACAGTACATTCTAGCTGTGAGGTCATCGTTCATAGCAGCCAAAGTGTTAATGAAAATAACTCCAGCTGAAATTACGATTCTTCTTTGTAAGCCTAATTGTTTGGAATCATGTGTAGGTTGCACAACCATTACCAATCAAAACGTCACAAATTCAAAGCAAAGAAAGGATGCCATTCAAATGAATTGAGCATAACAGCCTGACAGAATATATAACAGTGACAAGCATGCTCATTTACTGGTGTACTTCTGTGTGCCGATCGACGCTAAACTAGCATGATGTCGGATCTTTCTCTGGAACTTTCTGAACTGCTCAATGGGCCCTGCCCTTTGCTTGATAAGGAGCTACCCGCCGCACAGCCACAGCAGACTGACCCGGTGAAAGGCGGCAGCAAGAGGAAGAAAAAGCGTGGCAAGCAAGGCCTGTGTACTGTGACTAAGCTGCCCCCGGACGCTGGGTCTCTTGACCCCTGGGACACCATGTGGCAGCCCCCAGACGCTGCACCGTCATGTGCCCCGGAGGCGGGGAGAGACACAAACAACATGCCTTATATTCTATTTTCATTCATTTTGCTTTTCCCACCTACCACCCCATCCACAAGCCAGCAAGGTGATGTGGATGATGACATTGAGTGTCTCATCTCCCAGCAGCCCTCTGATGAGGACCCAGACCCAGTGTTCTGGGAGAATACATAGAGTTGATTAGGAAGGCTGACGAGGTGGTTGGAGCTCCCGCGTCTGAGAAGCTCGCTGAAGTGGTCAATTAATTGATATTTACTGACCTAAAGGAGGACACCCTAAAGGGGAAACCAGATGCTTTTCACCAGCCAAAGAACTGCGAGACCCTGATCAGGTCTGGTGTATAATTCAGGATCCTTGAATCTATACCCTGTAAGAATCATTTCTGCCAAGTTTGGGCTAAATCCAATTATGCGTTTTAAAGAAGAAGATGAAAATGTGAAAAAGTTTATGATGGACAAAAAGCGACTGCAATAGCTTACTTGAGCCTTTGGCTCACATAAGCTAAAAAGGAATTTCAACAATGGTAGATACAATATGTCATTGTTATCATCACATAATCTGAGATCAGTTTTCACATAATCTACTGGTACATTTATCATTCTACAGAAATTTTATACACTTGTAATCACAATTCAATGATATCAATACATTTTCAACCTAATATATGCCTAAAATTCCATTTACTATATCAGGTGATGGCCTTCATACAAGATGAAGACCAGTCTATGACGAAAAATAAACTACCTTGTCGGAGATGGAGAAAACTAACCTTCTCAGCATCCTGAAGAGTAAGAATGATCACAGGATGACACAGACCTCTAGTCAGATGCAAAAAGCAGAGATCAAATAGATATGTATGTGAGATTTCATCAACAAAGAATT
>JZLH01S0064503.1:30136-40995 GCA_001188425.1 Eucidaris tribuloides | reverse complement strand
CTTTCAATCTTTCACCATAGTTTCAGTACCCTCGTCCGTTCCGAGTGTCGAATGTTATCTAGTGATGAGCCTGGTTGCTTCAGACAAACCTTCAAAGCAAAGTTTGAATTAGGGGCCTTTGAACAGAATAGATTACATACGAAAATGTTAATGACTAACAGAATATTACGCAATTCATTTAGTAAAAGCGTATCTTATCTGCCACACAAAAGAAAATACATCATACACACACATATCAGTTGGGCACTAAGTTTTAGTCATATAAATTTTTAGTAATATTCATGCTTTGCACAGCTTTGCACTGCTTTCAACTGATTCCACTGAAACCTAATGCAATTAATTAATGTAGTGTAGATTTTGTGACACACATGTACCAGTACTGCAGTATGTCTCGGGAATGTCGATGAAGTTGTTGCCATAGAAACTCTAAATGGGTATTTATATTCTGAACCATATAATATCCCCTTGAACAAAGCAGTGCTGTTGTATAAAGCGCATTTGGTGTTAGTGATTGGTAATTGATAAACCTTATTCGTGAGTAAAGTGAATCAAGTTACAATTGATAGATTCTCAATTTCGGGTGCCATTAAAGGTATTGGCTAACATTTACCACAGTTAAAAAAATCTGAGCCACATGATTCCCCATGCTACCAGTGTCTTTGATGAGGCCCAAAAATGAAGCCCTGAAAAAATTTGTATTTCAAAATGATGATTTAGTGCTTCAAAAAAGTGAAAATCATAAGTTGACCAGATTCACTTGCCCATTTCCTCCCATAGACTTACTGTGTGTACACGTAGGCTATTAAAACTCGCCCCGAGTTTTAATTGTTTATTCATGCATAACTTGCCATTGGCAGTGTAACTTTCCAAACTTTTGTATTCTAGGGTGTTTATTTGTCCATTTGAACACTACTATGTACCTCAGATATCAAAGTTTGACAATTTTTTAATTTGAAGCTCCACAATGTTAGCCTATCACTTTAACTACCAGCCAAGGCAGGCAACTGTTCCATGTGCGGGTCGACATAAAAATCAACCCACGCAGAGGCATGCAACTGTGCAATAGAAAGAGTACATGTGAGCTCTTGAAAAATTTAGGTTAGAAGAAACTGTGGTAGGAGTGGTCAAGAGAAATGAGTTGAGATGTATTGGTCATGTATTGAGAAGGGAAGATGATTAGCCTGTGAAAAGAGTGTAGGATCTGGAAGTGGATGGCATAAGGGAATAATAAGACCAAGGACTATGTGGAAAGATATGGTGAGGAGGGAATCTGGGAGGGTTGGGCTACAAGAGGAGGATGCTCAAGATGAGAAAAAGTGGAGGGAGGGTGTGTTGTTCCGGCACGAAAATCAATGACCAATACATGTATGTGTCTATTTTTTAATCATAGTGGTTTTACTTTTTGCAGCTGGCAGGAATGTCTTAATTTGATGAGTTTCCACTTGATAATCAGTGGAAATTTGATGAATTTCTTCTTTGTAATCTGGCAGGATACTGTTTTAATTCCAAAGCTTGGGCTATTTTTAATTACATGCCACATATTCTGATATATTCATCTCCGTTCTTCCCACGAAATGTCTCTCTTTCTCCCTCCCTCCTGCTTCCCATTGGCTGACACCAGGAGGGGTTTGCGGTTCCCGAGGACTTTGACGCGACCGATTCCGAACCAGGAAGTCTCGACGATCTTGATGATCGTGCCTCTGACCAGTATTAGGGTACTAATAGAGGGCACTGTCCACCCCAGCATGAAACAAAGAATAACTTAAATGTGCTGTTCCTTTCTTGTGCGGCGAGCAGAACTTGTGTTGTTGAACTGGTTCGGAAATATGTGGAGACAATAGCCAAACTATAACCCAGTGCAACTGCAGCTCTCCTATTGGTAGAAACAACCAGCTGTGACGCACTGCACCTGGTTCCACCATTGTACACACATATTTCCGAACCAGAGTGACATCACACTTCAATACTCTACATGTTTCTCCATTTACTCATATTTAATCACATACTGTAGAGGATCAATCAAAGTACATTACATGTAATTGGGGCACAATTCTTCCCCACCTAGCACTCAAATATGCAGAATGTTTTCATTTATGCATGCACACATTGCATGTATAAACAACTATAAAACAAAACCTTCCAAGTTAATTATTTACAAATATTTGCTACATGTATATCATCATGAGATAAAATATGCCGTACCAATTATAAGCAAGGCACGCTCGCAACAAAATGCATTGTCAACTTGTCCAGCTTGTGAAGATGTTGGTGTCAATGTCATTACCTTTTAAATAATTCTTTTATTTCAATATTATTTGAATGTCCTAATTTCTAAGTGGCTCAGTTTGAGTGATAAATGTGTTTGTGATCTCCAAACTTTAACTTTTGACCTCCAGTCACCTAAGTGTTTTATTTGTGCCAGTATCTTACATATGTTGATGAGACTAGTGCAGAGTCAACGTGCTCATAATTTCAAGAAGTCACAAACAAATAAATCATACAAAGTTTGCCATTTTATTTGAAGTCACAATTTTCTCAAAACCAGAACAGTATTCTTCCCAACTATGATACAGACTTCTCTTGTGAACCATAATGAATTAAATTGCATGCTTTATTGCTTAATCAGGGTATGTAAATTTCTGTTTCACACTATATGTATGTATGTCATTTATATTTTGTCATAACAATTGCTGCAATAAATGCAAATACCAATCTTTTCAGTGTAAAAATTTATTATGGATGTGTGGTAAACGATGTTATGGAATCTTTTTCTTTTATTTTTAACACTATATTTATCTGAATGTCTGTAATATCCCATCATTGTTACCTTGGATATCTCCTCATTTACTTTCCTTTCTGAAAGAAAGAATTTATGCACTTTGAATCAGTTCCTCTTTTATTATTCTCTGCACTAGCTAAGTTATCAAACTTGTGTACCTCTGCTCTGGTCATCTCTGTCTTTGTGACTTTGTGTTCTGTTTACAGATTACATTTGAATATTTGTCGACAGCTTTTGTCTCAAAAGCTTTTGTCAGATACAAAGTGGTATCAATTTCAAACAGTAGTTATGACAATCATATCTAAAATTATGAGTATCATATTAGTGTTAAACACTTTTATTTTAAATGTTTGGCCCTCTTCCCCAACAAACTTATTGTAGAGTTCAGGTATGGGAGGAAAGTTTAAAGGGGGTAAGAGCAAGGATGCCACTTGTAGGGGAAAATCCCTACCGTAGGGAATTTCAGCCAGCCGTAGGGAGTAGGGAAAGTAGGGATTTTTGATGATTTGTAGGGGGTTTTGACAATTTTCAAAAAATATTCTTAAATCCTCAAAGATTTTCTAAGAACTCTCATATACATTCGTCTGTAGACATTATTTGGGTAAATCCATTGTCCAAGTTGGTCACTATATTGTATAATTACGAAAACCGTAACGCACGCATGCTGCAGTATCGAGGTGATCACAATGTCAACTTTCTCAATTAAAATAAATCTCTTGCATTTACTAAGGTTATTTTGTAGGGGAAAACGTACCTTCGTAGGGGAAAAGTGGATTTTTGTAGGGGCAAACATAGCTCCGTAGGGAAAAATTGGCCTATTGGGCGTAGGGGAAAAGTAGTATCCGTAGGGGAAAATATGCATGCGGCGTAGGGGAAAATTAAAATTTTGAGTGGGAGTCAGTGTATGGTTGGCCGGTCAGGCGGGTGGTCGTTCCGATTGAAATCTTGCCGATCAAATTTCTTTGTCAGTTTTGGAGCAATGCTCATGAAATTTGGCAAACACATTGGTCTTGGGATAAAGATGTGCAAGACACAGTTTTCAAATGTGTCGGACACTGCATTGCCTTGGTAATGGTATGTCAATATATCACATATAAAAACTGCAGATCAAAACTTCTTCATATTTTGAGCAGTGCTTGTGAAATTTGAGATGATTAGCCTGTGAAAAGAGTGTAGGATCTGGAAGTGTATGGCATAAGGGAATAATAAGACCAAGGACTATGTGGAAAGATATGGTGAGGAGGGAATCTGGGAGGGTTGTGCTACAAGAGGAGGATGCTCAAGATGAGAAAAAGTGGAGGGAGGGTGTGTTGTTCCGGCACGAAAATCAATGACCAATACATGTATGTGTCTATTTTTTAATCATAGTGGTTTTACCTTTTGCAGCTGGCAGGAATGTCTTAATTTGATGAGTTTCCACTTGATAATCAGTGGAAATTTGATGAATTCCTTCTTTGTAATCTAACAGGACACTGTTTTCATTCCAAAGCTTGGGCTATTTTCAATTACATGCCACATTTTCTGATATATCCATCTCCGTTCTTCCCACGAAACTTGTCTCTTTCTCCCACCCTCCCGCTTCCTATTCGCTGACACCAGGAGGGATTTGCCGTTCCCGAGGACTTTGACGTGACCGATTCCGAGCCAGGAAGTCTGGACGATCTTGATGATCGTGCCTCTGACCAGTATTAGGGTACTAATAGAGGGCGCAATCCACCCCAGCATGAAAAAAAGAATAACTTAAATGTGCTGTTCCTTTCTTGTATAGAGAAGGCCTGATGTCAAATTGGTTTAAAAATATGTGGGGACAGTGGCTAAACAATAATTCAGTGCAACTGCAGCTCTCCTACTGGAAGAAATAACCAGCTGTGACGCACTGCACCTGGTTTGGTCATTGCCCACACATATTTCTGAAGCGTAGTGACATCGCACTTTGGTACTCTTTCTGTACATGTATCTCCATTTTAATCACGTACTGTAGAAGATATGAATCAAAGTTACTGGGGCACAATTCTTCCCCACCTAGCACTCATATCAACCATTCCATGTAAATGTCACGTGAGTCACTCATGTTTTATGTCACACAAGTCACAAACCAGGGTAAAGATCAAAACCGAGAAAATATTGAAGCTGATTGCTGTACCTGATCATGTAAATCAATCATCTATACCCTGGCTTGTGTCTCGTAACATACAGCATGCATGACTCACATGACACAAGTATGGAATGGCCCATATACAGAATGTTTTCATTTATGCATGCACACATTGCATGTGTAATCAGCTATAAAACAAAACCTTCGAAGTTAATTATTTACAAATATTTGCTACATGTATATCATCATGAGATAAAATATGCCGTACCAATTATAAGCAAGGCACGCTCGCAACAAAATGCATTGTCAACTTGTCCAGCTTGTGAAGATGTTGGTGTCAATGTCATTACCTTTTAAATAATTCTTTTATTTCAATATTATTTGAATGTCCTAATTTCTAAGTGGCTCAGTTTCAGTGATAAATGTGTTTGTGATCTCCAAACTTTAACTTTTGACCTCCAGTCACCTAAGTGTTTTATTTGTGCCAGTATCTTACATTATGTTGATGAGACTAGTGCAGAGTCAACATGCTCATAATTTCAACAAGTCACAAACAAATAAATCATACAAAGTTTGCCATTTTATTTGAAGTCACAATTTTCTCAAAACCAGAACAGTATTCTTCACAACTATGATACAGATTTCTCTTGGGAACCATAATGAATTTAAATTGCATGCTTTATTGCTTAATCAAGAGTATGTAAATTTCTGTTTCACACTATATGTATGTATGTCATTTATATTTTGTCATAACAATTGCTGCAATAAATGCAAATACCAATCTTTTCAGTGTAAAAATTTATTATGGATGTGTGGTAAATGATGTTATGGAATCTTTTTCTTTTATTTTTAACACTATATTTATCTGAATGTCTGTAATATCCCATCATTGTTACCTTGGATATCTCCTCATTTACTTTTCTTTCTGAAAGAAAGAATTTATGCACTTTGAATCAGTTCCTCTTTTATTATTCTCTGCACTAGCTAAGCTATCAAACTTGTGTACCTCTGCTCTGGTCATCTCTGTCTTTGTGACTTTGTGTTCTGTTTACAGATACATTTGAATATTTGTCGACAGCTTTTGTCTCAAAAGCTTTTGTCAGATACAAAGTGGTATCAATTTCAAACAGTAGTTATGACAATCATACTAAAATTATGAGTATTATATTAGTGTAAACACTTTTATTTTAAAAGTTGGCCCTCTTCCCCAACAAATCTATTGTAGAGTTCAGATATGGAGGAAAGTTTAAAGGGGGTAGGAGCAAGGCTGCCACTTGTAGGGGAAAATCCCTACCGTAGGGAATTTCAGCCAGCCGTAGGGAGTAGGGAATCCCTACTGGGAAAATGACCCTCTATAGGGGAAAGTAGGGATTTTTGATGATTTGTAGGGGGTTTTGACAATTTTCAAAAAATATTCTTAAATCCTCAAAGATTTTCTAAGAACTCCCGTATATATTCGTCTGTAGACATTATTTGGGTAAATCCATTGTCCAAGTTGGTCACTATATTGTATAATTACGAAAACCGTAACGCAGGCATGCTGCAGTATCGAGGTGATCACAATGTCAACTTTCTCAATTAAAGTGATAGGCTAACATTGTGGAGATTCAATTTAAAAAATTGTCAAACTTTGATATCTGAGCTACATAGTAGTGTTCAAATGGACAAATAAACACCCTAGAATACAAAAGTTTGGAAAGTTACACTGCCAATGGCAAGTTATACATGAATAAACAATAAAACTCGGGGCGAGTTTTATTAACCTAGATGTACACACAGTAAGTCTATGGGAGGAAATGGGCAAGTGAATCTGGTCAACTTACGATTTTCACTTTTTTAAAGCACTAAATAATCATTTTGAAATACAATTTTTTCAGGGCTTCATTTTTAGACCTCATCAAAGACACTGGTAGCATGGGGAATAATGCGGCTCAGATTTTTTTAACTGTGGTAAATGTTAGCCAATACCTTTAAAATAAATCTCTTGCGTTTACTAAGGTTATTTTGTAGGGGAAAACGTACCTTCGTAGGGGAAAAAGTGGATTTTGTAGGGGAAAACATAGCTCCGTAGGGAAAAATTGGCCTATTGGGCGTAGGGGAAAAGTAGTATCCGTAGGGGAAAATATGCATGCGGCGTAGGGGAAAATTAAAATTTTGAGTGGGAGTCAGTGTATGGTTGGCCGGTCAGGCGGGTGGGTGGTCGTTCCGATTGAAATCTTGCCGATCAAATTTCTTTGTCAGTTTTGGAGCAATGCTCATGAATTTTGGCAAACACATTGGTCTTGGGATGAAGATGTGCGAGACACAGTTTTCAAATGTGTCGGACACTGCATTGCCTTGGTAATGGTATGTCAATATATCAGATATAAAAACTGCAGATCAAAACTTCTTCATATTTTGAGCAGTGCTTGTGAAATTTGGCACACACATTAGTCTTGGACTGAACATCAGGGTTTGTATGGGTCGTAGAATTTCTGGAAAGTCAGGGAATTCATAAATTTCTTCTTGAGAGTCAAGTAAAATCGTAATAAGATTAACTTTAAATGACCCATGAATTATTGTGGAATTAGCAGAGGGGAGCTTGCCAGTATTGCGATGATGTAGTTTGACAGTTGACACAGTTTAAAATGTAAATTGGTCATGGAAATTTCCAGTTCATGCTCTGGAAACTCATGGAAATTCAGAGAATTTTGAAATAGTGTAAGTGTATGAACCCTGGAACATGTGCGAGACACATTTTTCGCATGTGTTGGAAACGTGTTACCCTGGTACAATGACACATAAGGCCGTCATGATGGGGCGGGGCTATTAATCACTGTCAGTGATGTTTCTAGATTCTCACTGCTCTGTCTGCTTCTGTTGTTTTTCTTTCCTTCTCCCTGTCATAATTGCAGGATGGTTTTGAGCCACCAAACGAGGAAGGGGACATGGCGGAGGGCGATGCAGGGTTCAACCCGGGGACGTATCCCCCTGAGGAGTACCCTGAGGAGGAACAAGACGAATACTAGACATACTCACTCTTCTGACAAGACGACAGACAAACAGATCATTATAAAGTTTGTATATATATCACATAGATTAAGACAGTGTAACATACAGTCGGTAATGGAATAATACTGTTATGCAACTTTAAGGCATGCCTGGGTTATTTTTTGGTTGCTATAGCAATGCAATCATTGTGGATGCCTCGTCACATCGCAGGGTTTTACCGTATTAGACAAGGGATGTATGTTGTACATGTGTTGATGAGCGTTTGCATGGTATTTCTAATTGTTTTCTGACCAATCGACTTGTAAGCGTAATCAAACTGAAGTGTCCCCTGTGTTACTGAAATCACATTTGTGCTAAATTTGGATCTAATTTTAGGCAAAAAGTAAGATGTGGATTGTTCCCATGTTTTATTTTATAGAGGGCTCGACACTAGCACTTGCCTGCTTGCTCGAGGCAAGTAAAATTTCATGTCAGGCAAGTCAAAAATCTACAATTAAAAAAACAAAATTACTTGCCCAAATGGGCAAGTAAAAATTTGATCAATGTTAAACAAGGAAAACATTCAAAATGTGTAAAACAAAAAAAAATAAGAAATGTTACCAAAACTGAACAAAATGTGTGAAATACTGTAAATAAATCACACCTTTTGCAACCGCCAGAATAAAATAAATTCCCAGTGCCATAGTAAGGGCCTTAGTGCTTTTATACAGGCAGTGAGAAGTAAAATTTGAAAGTGATAATTTTACATGCCAGATGGACAAGTAAATTAAGAAGTTAGTGTGGAGCCCTGTTTTAAGCCAGTACAAAGGTATACAACAGATGTCCATGTTTTATGTGGATCATCCTGTGGATGCCTCGTTATATCAGACAGTGTATTGACAGTAAGCCTCATCGATGTTGCATGAATTTCATCGCAAGGCTCCCTCTTAAAAAAAATCCCAGTTTTAATCCACCCTAAAACAGTATTTAAGCAATATGTTTATTATGATTGTTGAAAAAACAGCTGGGATGCAGCATGTCTCTGAAAAAATTGTGCAAGTCAAAACGCAAAAGGGCCCTTTTTGGCAATTAGATAGTATTGTGACTGACACTTATATCAACATAGTCTTAGCTTTCAAATACTGTTTGTCTTGTTCAAGTTGCTTATTTTGATCTCAAGATACTGTATGTTCTGTTTACAATACATGTAGTAGGGTAAAATCACATAGTACAACGTTTACAAGGGAAGAGGGTCTTGAGCCACTATCATTGGCATTATAGTAAAAGCGGCACAATTGTGATTTTATCCTGTCGTTAACCAAACATATCTTGAGAATAAAACAAGCAAATTTAACAAAATAAACGGCATTTGAAAGCCAAGACTCTGCCCTATGTAAGCATCATATCACAACAGTATTTTCTCTAACTTTTAACTTGCACAATTGTGTTTTTTTTTTTGAGACACACTGTACAGCTGAGATGCCTTTCATATCGTGGGTTCTATGTCACATAAAGGTCTCGTCAATGTTAGCATGAACTTTATGTACTTTGTGTGCATTGAGTGTGGATGCATTCGGATACTGCATTGTATTTTTTCAGTACATAAAGATGTACTTGTATGCCTTTCATACGCTTATGCATTCCTGTGTTTGTTCAATTTAATTATCTATTAAAATCCTAGTTTTCTTAAAGGCCCACTGTCACGGGTCAACCTAACCACAGAGAGGATGTCAAGTAGTCCTGGAATACAGGCACATATTGACGAATATGGACTAATGCAGTGTCAGAGTGTACAGATTGTGGAAGAAAAACAAATGCATTTTTTCCACACTGTCATGGCCATTTCAGTTGCATTATGAGTATCATAAGTGCACCTTTTTATGATTCTAGTCAAAAGAGGGCATTTTTTATCCTATCATGACAGTGGGCCTTTTTTAATATACACTGTTTATCCCCTATATATACCATAAATATACCATACTTGTTTGTTCGAAAATCTATTCGAAATGTTTGCTAATCAATTTACATTTATTTCATAAATTTGTAAATTGTATGCTAATGTAATTTTGGCTTCGCTGTATAAATTCTTGTTCACAGAAATTCAAAACAGTAGCATTTCGCATGTACATTGATATTTATGATGTCAAAACATTTAATCATAGCGAAATCACACATGTGCATTATTGCAGACAAGTATCAAAATGCCAGTTCAACAAAATGAAATAAAAACAGGAGGAAATGTTTATTTGAACATATGTACTGTACATGTAAATGAATAGTAATTTATTACATTTGCCATTTTCAAGGATGAAAAGGGACTGAAAAAAGGGGGCGGGGTTTTAATTTTTATTTCACAAATCATGTGGCTTCCGTTTGCTATGAATGAGTGGACAATGATATTGTTTGACCATTGTTCTTTTTGGAATTGTTGCTTCTTACAATTTATCCACATATATGGAAAAGTTGAATGGCAAGTGACACATTATCATCTGAAATTGTAAACCTTTATGTATACTGCTGTATTTGCAATTCAAAATGATTTTGTTTTATTTTAGGGATTTGTTTGTCATGAGCATGATTTAGATCAGTTTGTTTTCAGTAATTGGATCGTTTTGATGAGATCTCTTAAATCCTCTTCCAGTCAGAGTCAGTGTTCCTTTATCAAAACCTAGGAATACCATTTGAGCATCAGGAACAGATAGTTATCAGCACTTATACGTATGTATTTTACACCCTTGTTATGTGTCTTGCACAAAAGTATTATGTCTACTAGGTAGAAGTATGTCACAGGTAAACATGATATTTATGTAAATGTATATGGTACACAGCAAATGGGAACAGATTGTAAGAACAATAAAGAAGAAAAGTAATGTAATACCATGTTTAGTCTGATAATTTGACTTTCACAATGAATAATAATGCCCCTGTCAACTCATATCCAGTGTCTTAATATTACTTTAAATTTAAAAAGTGTTTTTTGCTACACAGTTTGAATGTATTATACTACGCTGCAGT
>JZLH01S0064492.1:31757-41881 GCA_001188425.1 Eucidaris tribuloides | reverse complement strand
CCCGATTCGTCGGCGATGATAAAATGTCTTTACTTGTCTGCAAACGAAATAGACGATGACATTATGGTCACCTAGTTGATAAATGAATGATGGCATCAGTTTATATAGTGTCTGAAGCAAAGCCTCTCAGCGATAAGTCACTCAGTCAATTACCTGTCCATTCGATATTTCTCACTGATTTGCATGGACAAATAGATTCCATTAAAATGTCTGGATTAATGATATCACTCAGACAAAAAGAGGTATCGGTTTATATTGCCCGTGGTGAATTGTACGTATCTTTTCTTTTTTTTTCCACGAATTTCAGTAAAATGGCATTTAATCTTTCTGAAAAGTTTGGAAAAGCGTTATGTACTTCAATCTACTTATATGAACCGTGAATTGATGAATCAACAGACCATACGGAGTACTTTTAACCTGCTTTTTAGTTCACTCAAAAGTTATAAAATATAGTATATCTAAAATAATTGTGGTATATTGTGTTAATTTATACGTCATTGCCTTTTTTTTATAATTAGCTGTATGGAATTACGCTAGTGAAGTGCCACGGACTTAAATTTAGATTGAACAATCTGCAACAGCCGTTTGTTTTCAGTCAGTAATGTTGTCTGTATTTTGATATCTGAAATGTGTTATCGGAATTTACGAACTTCATTGGCTGGTACCCTAGGGTTTTTTGTTATCACGATCTTACGCGATATTTTTACGGCTGATTTACGCAGAGTGCAAACTATCTTTGGCGGGAATCCCTGTGGAATCCGGCGGATGATCTGTTCGTAATGAGTAAATAAACTCGTAAGGTAGATCTCAATGCTCATCGGAAATGTACTTTTAACTCGCTTACACGAGCCCAGATGGAGGCGGGCAGTAAGAACTTGGAGATCTTGATTTCTGGAGATGTCCCTGATGATACGAGAGGCTGTCACGTTCGTCAAATTTACTGTGTCGTTTTCTGGAACAGTTGTTGATGGTAGAGTCGATAATGGTTCCCTGAGAATGGAATATCAATTCTTACTTTTCAATGCCGCCTGCTAACTTTTATGGACTTCCCCTTTCACACTATCATGTTCATTAGCAAGCACGTGAAGGCATGAATTTTATTTAGAGTCGATGGATATACGACCAAATAGTACATTCGTGTTTGCTTTGACGAATTCCTGTTTATGCGTGGGAGGGAAAATACCTGTGTGTACAGTGGTACTTGTTATGTGGCTGTGTGGATGCTGCTACATGTATTCGGGGGTAAAGCAATATAACGCATATCCATCACAAGTTCAAACCATTACACAAATCAATATTTAGCGATCGATTTTCTAATTCTCCCTCCCGGCATGATTATACCATCTCATACACTCAATAGCATCTGCCGACTTTGTTGGACGGCAAAATACGCTATGTGTCCATCAACTCATTCAACTCATATAATATTTGACGTGCTAGCAAATATCCATAACACTATGCAAATCTATGATTACCTGTGTATTTCAAGTCAAGTTACGGTTAATAGCTTTATCGTACAAACTTTGGGCTTCCTCAACTTTGGTTACCATGATCATATTTTGCAGTATTATGCGAAGTCGCTAGCGTGTCGCTACAGTGTATGGGCGTGCATGGAGCTACAATACATGTATAAAGTAAGAGCAAGTTCTAGAAATCGGGTAGTAAACAGAAAACTCGGCACACACCGGCTAACCGGACAGAAACCGGCTATCCGGAAAGCAGACCAGGCAACCGGAGTGTCCCATTTTTTTCTTTTTTAAAGCAACCAACCGGAAAGTGTAAGCCCGCCTTAAAGGCAGGGGATCTCTTTTGCATGCCTAAAAACTAACATTGTGTAAATACAATGGCATTTAGAAGAAAATGCCATCTGGGAACCTTTAGCAAAATATAGAAGCTGGAAACTCAGTTTTAGTGGAATTATAGTGACCGTTAGAATCTGATTTGAATTTTTTCTCGCGAGGAAAAAATTCCTACCATAGAAGGTACACTAAACGGCTATTGATTTATTTTCGCATTTTTCAAATTCCAGGTAATTACTGACCCCCAGATTTCACACACACATGCCCTTCATCAATAGGCTACGGGCATGGATTATCTTTTCATGGTCTGCGGGGATGTTTGCAAATGAGATCCACTGCCTTTAAGGTATGTAAACATCATGATGGAATACTGGGATTCTGTTGGACATTTCGTCGGTCATCAAAAATGTATCGTTTCATTTGTCGCTTCATTTCTTTTTTCTTTATAGTCATCTCAAGGCTGTCGTGATTATGTACATTTAAGGAGTTGGTATAGAATTTTTTTGTTCAAATCCACTGGGTATGTTTATTCGTTATGTTCATGTGTGAACGAAATACAATGCATTCGTGTCTGAGGATAACGCGAATTAAAAAAAGTACATATGATGCAGTACGAGAAATGGCATTATAAATCTGGAATGTTTTCGCATATGAAGAAATTTATAGCTATGTTTTACGGGGTAAAGCCACATCACAGGAATAGATTCCAGGTGTACACGGGAGGGAAACATTCAATCAATCCGGCTGAAGGCACATTCCATCAGCCTCATCGTACCCACCATGTTTTGACTGTCTTACCGTAACATGAGCCACACATCGCCTCCTTTGCTAAAGGGCGGGATCATATTTCTGTGGTGGCCATTATAACTCTGCTGTTCTTCAGTACGTTTCAAAGCAGAGGGTTTGTATCAGTCCCCACCGTAAATAGTACACGCAGTCCTACGATTGTATCCCGAATGGATGTCAAACTTTTGCCAAAGTTTTGATTGTTGCGTTAAGGTTTTAATTGATCGTCAAATTGTTAATATCAATGATAAATTTTGTCCACTTTTAATGTCCGTATATCTGTCAATATGATAAACCTGACGCCTGAGATACACTATTCATTCTTATTACCAACCCCCCCCCCCCAAAAAAAAAAAAAAACCAATGCCAAGTTGCTAGGAAAATAAAATAAGTCTTCAGCAGATTTTCGAAGTGTAAAGTAGGTTGCTGATAATATCACATTTACGATGGGATTCATTTTACACAGACCGTTTAACTAGAGAGGAGATCGGGTCCATGTGATGTGTACATGGGATGTGAAGCAGGTTGGTGTTCTATGAGCGTAGCTGCCTCAGTGGTGCCTGGATGTGTATCAGGGTCTGGATGTGTGCCAATGTTGTGCCATGTACAGAGTTTGGTAGACTTGTCGTCAAAATTGAAGTCATTCTATTTGTTTGTTTGTTTGTTTTTTGTCTCTTCATATCACCGCACTTTTCTTAAAATATCGCGTGCTTTCAAAGTTAATTCTGGCGCATGGGTATAGTGTTTGCATAGCTTTGGGGTCGAGGGTATGTGAGGTCTTATATCATATTTTTGGAAATGCATTGAACGCAAGTAATTTACCTATACTTGATACCCAACATCAAATGAGCTGTAGTAAGTTTCCTGTCTGCTGATTGATTCACGTCAGCTTTCAGAAGAGCATGAAAGACACGGAGACACAAAATACAAAATAAATTCATTTATTTATTGGGATAAAAATTTAAGTCAGTGGCACTTCACTAGCGTAATTCCATACAGCTATCATTAACATCATTGCACACACACGCTCGTTATTATACACTGTATAACTACTACTACAACAACAAGAACAACAGCTACTACTACTTTTACTACTACTACTACTTCTACTACTACAACTACAACTACTACTACTACTACTACTATTACAACTACTACTATTACTACTACTACTACTACTACTACTACTACTACGTCTACTACTACTATACTACTACTAAGAAGGCAAAGTAAAGGTAAAGTTTTCGTTTATAAAATACCATCCCTACTCAAAAGTATTGCAACATATAACGCATGCATTTTGGGTTGAAGAGGTCTTTCTATAATGATGTTCTAATGAAATTTATTTTTGGAAAATAACAACTTAGTTGAAAAAAAATCAGTGAATATGTTTTCTCCTTTCTTCTCTAAGGCGGAGTGATTATCCACGACAGAGGGAATGGAACATAAAATTAAAAAAAAAAGTCGCCTCCCTGTAGGGGTGGGGTGTTAATTCACACTAGCATCGTAATTCAGTTTCATATTTCCCGTAAAACGGTTTTGATGGTTTGGAAAGACTTTCAACAAATAAAAAATGTCAATATATTCCTCTGAAGTGGTCTCAGAAAGAGACCACACCCCGCGAAGAAGAAAGCGCCTCCTATCTTCATAAGACAGTGGTAAGGAGGATAAGGCTACAAATTAAAGATGATGGCCTTCTTTCCACATTATCTAATGTACTGAAAA
Organism: Eucidaris tribuloides; assembly: GCA_001188425.1. Lineage (NCBI taxonomy): Eukaryota > Metazoa > Echinodermata > Echinoidea > Cidaroida > Cidaridae > Eucidaris > Eucidaris tribuloides. The sequence goes on along the minus strand of JZLH01S0064492.1, from coordinate 37,571 downwards.
GTCGCTTGACAGTAAATTTTAGGATGTTTGCAATAATAAATCGCCTTTACAATTAAGAAAGAATAATAATTTATAACTTGAAGAGGTCTTGTCTAAAATATGGGGCGGATCCTCCTTACCACTGTCTTAGGAAGATAGGAGGCGCTTTCTTCTTCACCGGATGTGGTCTTTTTTCTGAGACCGCGTCAGAGTAACATATTCGCATTTTCTATTTGTTGGAAGTCTTTCCAAACCATCAAAACTGTTTCACTGAAAATATGAAACCAAATTACGATACTAACGGGAATTAACACCCCACCCCTATAGGGAAGCGAAAACATGTTAAATTTTATGTTCCGGCCCCTCTGCCGTGGGTGCGCCTGCATTTGATAATCCCTTCGCCTTGGAGAAGAAAGGAGAAAGAATATTCATTGATTTGCTTTCAAATAACTTGTTATTTTCTAATAACAAACTTGATTAGGACATAATTATAGAAAGACCCCTTCAACTAAAAATTCATGCATTATAGTGGAGGCTGAAATACTTTTGAATAGGGAAGGTAGGATCAAACTCATAGGGATAAACACAATTTATCATTTGGGCTTCAAACGTCTCTTTACCAAAGTACTTTCTCTCAAAGTAAATTCACCCTTCGTCACTTTTCCTTGAATTCTCATACCTTTTGATGGACGGGTCTCTTAGGCATGTTGCATGCATATGAGGGTATCAAGGTAAATCTGTAAAAATACACTCCCTTATCACATACTAATCGGTGTCGCCGGGATGATCCGTGGCTTTTAGGGTGTATTTCACGAGCCGCAATATTTGTTTATATTTCAGAAGAAAAAGGTAAATGTGAGAAGACTAGGGAAATCCTCGTGGCTTATTCCGCTATAAGTCACCATAAACATACTTTGATGAATAGCTTATGAACGGAGGGGAGCGGAGGGTGGGATGGCATCTAAGACTGATCAGGCAATATCATAGAGAGAAACGTATATTGATGTTTAGTGTGTCAGAACTTCGTACTTCTACACATTTTAAATTTCGTTTATTGTCTACATAATGTAAAATCATATTATGTTTAATTAATACTCTATATATTTTATCAATGATGTTTGGATAACGTAAAAGTCATACATTGCGATAAGTTTTTACACAGTTTTCTTCCTAAATTTAACAATATGAGTTATTTTCATTTATCTGACTCGCTGACATAGATGCATATATACTCATCATCCAAAGTGTATATTTGAAGGCTCAGAGGTGACAATTTAATGGATAATTTCAATGATTCGTTTACATATCATTTGGTTACTCAAGTTTGTCTGATAAACAGTAAGAAAAACAATCCGGGTAATTTCACAAAGTAACATCATTGACCCTGTCCACAAAGTATATCTGGGATCTCATGTTCCACATTTGCAGATTTTTCCAGAAAACCATCAGTTCAGTGAGAATTTTCAAAGGTATTTTATTTAGAAAATTCTATATATTTTTCCGAGGAGAACAAAATTGGTGATATGTTACAATGAACTTTTTTTTCATAATTCATAAGGTTTTGGGGCCCATTTTAATATTACATTTTCATGATTTTGGTGATTTTTTTTTTTTGCATGACGGCAGGAGTACGATAAATGTTCCCTATCCCAGTATTTTGTTTAAAGGACAAGTTCAGCACTGCCCAACACACACACACACACACACACACACACACACACACACACACACACACACACACACACACACACACACACACACACACACACACACACACACACACACACACACACACACACACACACACACACACACACACACACACACACACACACACACACACACACACACACACACACACACACACACACACACACACACACACTACACATACAACACACACACACACACACACACACATACACACACACACACACACACCACATGACATGGCCGACGTTGAGATGAATTATGAAATTGTATATCTTCTGAACCAACATGCACAGACTGGCGCATAAATTATGAAATTGTATATCTTCTGAACCAACATGCACAGACTGGCGCATAAACAAACACACACACGCACGTAGACACCCACACACCCACACACACTATATGCAAGACTTCTCAATATTCGTATGTGTGTGCCCTTTCCTTTGAGGAATGAAGCTCTCTCCCCTTCTGTCACCAGTCCCATTATTCAGTAAGCTATAGCCCTGCAGATAAATGAGTGTCAATGTCAGCTTGATCCATACATCACACGGCGACTTATCCTGCCCGTCACTTCGCAGATTACAAGCCTTTTCCCTTTTAGATACAGCGCTCTGACAACTTTTAGTCGCCCACCTGTACAAATACGCTCTGCTTGTTTGCCAAGGGGGTGTACGGTCACTACTTCAGGCGATACTGTTTCTATGATGAAATGGTCGTTGACGTGTTTTCCTAACACGGTCTGACCATTTTTTTTTACAGCGAAGGGTTGATTGAAATTACCGTGAGACACATATAATTTATTAGGGCATCTCCTCCCATGAAATGGACGAGCAAAAAGGCACAATTTTGGACCCAGCTGTGTTTTTCGTCAAAGAGAGATTACGTCCTTAAAATGGGGGTAATTAAACTTAATCATCAAATAATAAGCTACCAACTCGTTTTCCCCTGATCTTGAGTGGATAGCTGCTTGTCCGATGAATACAACAAGATGAAGTTAGCACTATGATTGTTTTTGGAGAAAACTACTCACAATATAATAAGGACTTTTATTTTTTAAAATTGTGCGTCATGAAAGTATGACAATTATGAAAAGGGGTTAATGCATTTGTAATATTTTGATGAAATACTAATTTACAATTTTGCGCTCCTTATTTTCTTCCACACGTCATTGATAGTTTCAGTAAAACAAAAAAGTGTTTTGACGATGTGTCCTCATTATTTACTCTAAATAAAAATTGTAAGACCAACAATTTCATCATAAATTGCAACTTCAGTCCATAACTTAAACTTTATAGTTGCGTCATAGTCGTATTAATTAACTAATTTAAGGCTTGACTTATGGTTGATACGGTTGACAAAGTTTTATCTAAGATTGGCTTTAGGTTTGACTTACGGTTTACCCAGAAAAGCTTGACCAGACACGTATCCCCCCCCCCCCCCACTGAACAACACTTATGTAGTCACATTAATCCCACAAAGCTTCGACCTGACTCGCATTTTCCCCCACAAGATCCCTAATCTACTCGCATCTTTTCTCTAAAAGATTCGATTCAAATCACATATCTCCCTTTAAAAACTCAATCGACTCGAATGTTTCCCTTGAAAGAACCAAATTATCATTATTCTCAACCCTATCCTAGACAATTTTTCGACTCATATCTTCACTTTCAATTGTCTAACTCGATTTTTAGTCTGTACCCTAGATTACAAGACTAAACTCCCCTCTTTACCCCTAAAGTTTCTCCGACTGTCAAAAAGATGGACTCGGTCCGTGATTCGAGTCTTCGTTGCATCGCCTACCGCTCATGCGATATCCCTTAGAATGACTTTCCTGTGCATGTTGAATGAAACCCATAGACATTCCAATCCATGTCAGAAATGACAACATTTCCATAAATAAAAGAGCATTGATTGAACACACACAAAGTTTAAATAAAACTAACCAACTAGTGCGGATTTATGGGTATCTATTACCGGCTTATGTTAACTCAAAAAGATAACGAACCTAGACCTAAATTCCTCGAAACATGGAAATATATAATTCATATATCATTCTCACACATGACCTTGCATCGACGCAATAATTCAATCGTTCAGCAACCATCGCCACGACGGTATTTCTCACTCGGGCTTTTAAGGTGACCGACACATGGCCTCTAACTGGACATCGGCCTTGTTGAGGTGTCGTAAATGAACCACAAAACAAAACCATTTGGTTGACAAGCCAGAAATTATGTCCGTCCATTTCTTTGCAAGGTTTTGTTGACTTATTTCATGAAATAAACATTTACCTTGTAAGTCCCGCGGTCCGTCCATGCAGCCGGAGGGACGTGGTCATCCATTTTACCATCCAGGCATCACCGACAGCCGCGCTTGTCTCCAAGATGGTCGTTAAGAGACACCGTCTCCTCCGTGGTTCAAGAAATTGCAATGGATGACGTGTGACCATTGAGAGTTTGGTCCTTACTTGACATACTTTAAATATTATAGCGGCCATGTCATTGAGAGATCGTGATTGTCAATGTTTGATTCTCAGCATACGTCTGTTTGGATGACTGTCGTTTTTAATAGTAATAATAGTAATAATAATGATAATACCAATTCTTTTGTTCTCAGCTATAGTATTGTTTCAATTCCCCTCAACGCACATTTTTCCTCTTAACACTCTTCTACCCTGTTGTGACGAAATAAATCCTATTGTTTGGATTCGCCCTATGGTGGGTTGTATGCTTATACTACTACTACTACTACTACTACTACTAGTAATAATAATAATAATAATAATAATAACAATAATAATAATAATAATAATAATAATAATAATAATAATAATATTATTATTATTATTATTATTATTATCACCGTTCTGTTATATTGCATAATACCCTTGAGAGGGTCTCAACGCACTAAGGAAAAAAAAGTCTGATAGCTGAACGCTTAGTGTACCCCCATACCACCATCCACCCCATTTGGCAACTGTACAGTAGATATACAAATAAAACATGTGGGTAAACATGGCATTGGCAAGGCACCTAAAGTGTGTAGTACCATGGCAAGTCCACGGATGCGTGGTTACAGTACAAAGGCAGCGCATATACGCATCCGAGTGAACATGCAGTTGGCAATCTAACAGCTTAAGGGCAATGGCATGACTGGGAGAATTTGAAAATGCCTAAAGTACCAAATGAGTGAAAACATAAACCAATATTCACATTAACTGGAGTGTAAATTCAAGCTGGAAGAATTTGTCTTCGTTTACTTGAGTAGAAACAAGCATAAATATACAGCTGCAACAGTACTGAATTAATGTATGACTCTGCTGGAAAATGTATTCATAGAAAGCTACATGGCAAATTTGTCGGAGAGAAAGCATCCTATAGTTGAATATAAATGTCTAACGTTGCGATAAATAAAGCAAATGAAACAACCAGTCAGCTATGTGCAAGACTGACTAACCAACCGATTGCTTTGCTCATCTAAAGTACTTGAAACAATATGGTCCATAAGTTTTCTCGGAGAACTTGCCCCAATTTGCATTCGCCACAAACTACGCACTGCGATCCCCCGTGTCTATATACATCTGTCTTCGTCATATTTACATCAGCTTTCAAACCGTCCGTCGTCACTGTTGTCCTTTATTTTTTATTTACGTCCATTTAAAACTATTTTGATTGACATAATTTTACAGCAGTTAAGGGCCCTGTAATGGACCGATTGTTGAAATATATCATTAACCAATCCTTAAGCAATTCTTACACTTGTTTTATAGAATACGCGCTTCATCTTGTACACCTGTACAGCGATAAATAATGTGTTTGGAACTGTATCGCATTTATCCGCGTAAAGTCATTAGAGGCAATACCAGAGCCAAGATAAAGAACGAAGACGCTCTGCCATCAAATTGAATAGATTTTTTACCGGGTTCAAGGAACTTCACGTAAGTGCAGGAACCGCCATATATAAGGCCCCGGGGAAGCATACATAATCTTCCAAATTCAGTCAATGTTATTCAATTTGCGTTGCACAGAGCGAGTAAGTAACAACGTATCTCCAAACTCATGAATTCCACTAAAAAGTCAACAATCCTTTCAGACTTGTCTGTAACTATTATTATACTATTTG
>JZLH01S0064492.1:7469-17804 GCA_001188425.1 Eucidaris tribuloides | reverse complement strand
ATTCCACTCTAAAAAGTCAACAATCTCCTTTCAGACTTGATGCTTAACTATTAGTTATACTTTTCGACGTTTTTGTTTGTAGTACTATAGCTCGGAGCCACAATACAAACAGGAATTTTGACAACTACAAACCATATCAAAATAAACCACATCATCACCGATGGATAAATAAATCTAGGTGACATCCGGTGCAAGGGGCAGTAATCCACCCATGAAACAAATTGGGGGGGGGACAAACATATCGCATTCCCTCCCCCCATAATTTTGACAACTTGAAAACTTCATATATGCCATGCAAAAATATGTTTAAAGCATTGAACAAGCACTATAAAGCATTAAACTATAAGCATAAAATGACTATTAAATATACAAAAATTGTCAATGTTCTGCGCGCTTCGCGCTGAAAATTTTTACTCTCTTCATGTTATTGCAATTTTGGCGCGCGAAGCTCGCCTGAAAATTTTCCATTTCTTTCACTTTTGCCCCTCCCATCCAACCTGGATCGTACCCCCTGAAATAAATTAAGCGCGTCCTTTTCAAACCCGCGACTCAGATATTTGCGATGGGTTGTCTTCGGTGCGCGTGCCGACGAATTTTATTTAGTACTTATTGGCAGAATGTTACTCACTGTTCATCAGTCAGTCAAAGGAAAACGTTTGTTCGCAGTATAGCTTCTGCAACATATCGCGCTGCACACAACATGAATTGGAAATTGAGCGGAAAAGGATTCTTTCACAGTAATCCTGTAATATGCTAACAAACTTCTATTTGAGCAAGTCCCGAACTTTGCAAACAGCGCGTCACGGAATGGTGTTTTTGTAATGGATGAGCTTTAAAAAGAATCGCTGTACACTGCAGAACAAGTGCTCTCGCTGTCTATTCTCTCTTTTTTTGTCCAAATGTCTCATTAATTCAGTTTACAACCTCGCTTCGCCTTTTCCCCCGGAGCGACCTTACCCCCCATAAGCCATCATTACTACATCTTGCATGATCACGATCACAATGGTAGGAGTTGATCGAGTTTCATACCTCAAGCGAGCGCTAAAGTTTTCACGGGCACGCAAGATTTAGGAGCTTGAAAAAGAGAATACCGATTTGTTCGAACAAAAACGAGCGTCACCTGATACGCAGTTGTGCGATTTATATCGTTTAAGTAGCAGGCGCTATGCACAATTTCTAGCCATGAAGTACATTGAGCGAAAACATTTCTTTATAGTTTCTATTCTTATTATTTTGGGGATAGTAAACATTTAATTCCTTCTTTCAACTGATATGACACTATTCATTCGAAAGACTGTTTTTACGCTTCTATTCCATCTTCAAGAAAGCCATTCCCCAACATTACACACTGAGCTGATTCAGACTACAAGCTGACGCGCCGCGGTCGATCTTACATGATATATCTAACCTTCCAGATTCGTGCTATTCTGTGGCATAACCGTCGCTACAAGGGTTTATGGAATTTAAAACTATATCTATAACACCACATGACATGATCAATTAGCAGATAAGTATTTTTATTTCAGAACAAAATGTCAACACCTACACCGAAAGACAGACGGTACCTTAATACAACCTTAAATCAAATTCCACTCCTATACACTACCCAGGTTACTAACCCCAACCATAGTCTCTATTACTATTCTTCACCCTAACCCGAACATTCCTTACATCACGTATCCTAAACCCGCGATCACCAATTTTTGTTTTGAAAGTAATATTGCTTAGTTCCTGTATGAAGACACCATCTCACTACGATCATCCTTAAAAGAAAAGTTCCAAAGAAGTTTTATCAGTACACGTTATTTAAGTTGGTATATGGGCTGAATTTGCATTTGCCCGTCCCATAGTGTGTCTGCGTGTGATATATTTATACTGTGTGTGTCAGTTGTGCATTGCGCATCACTGGCCAGCTTACCTTTCCGTGTGTGTGTGTGTGTGTCGTGTTGTCGTGGTGACTGTGCTTGTGTGGTGTTGTTTACCTTGTTTTGTTGTTTGTTGATGTGATGTCTGTGTGTGCTATTTGATGGTGTCGTGTTGTGTATGACACTGTTTGTGATGTGATATGTGTATTGTGTGTGTGTGTGTGATAGTGGAAGACTCAAGTGCTCTCTCCTGGTGCGTGTTGTGTGTACATTGTGTGGTTTTGTGTATGTGATGTGTTTGTTGTCTGTGTATGTAGTGTGTGTTGGTGGTGTGTGTGGTGTGTTGTGTGTGACTGTGCTGTTGTGTGACCCCGTCTTGTGTGTGCGCGCGCGCCGCGCGTCACCGCGCGTTCGTGTGTAAACGAGTAAGTTAATTATACAGAATATTCGGATCTTACTTTGTGTAGTGAATGTAACGTCTGATGACAAGTACTCAAGCGACGTCTGAACATTAACTGAAACAAAAGTTAAAATTCTAGTACTAGTTTTAACACAACAAAAGTAGGGACCGTGGAACATAGAAATCTCTTCAGAGCTGCTGTTTTGTAAAGTAACCCTCTACAGTTCTCTCCACCCAAAATAACAGAATTTATCGCCTCCTGTCTCAGACTTTCATTAATATCGATTGAAAGGTGTTGAAATGTTCACAGTCTCAAGACATAGTTTCGAGGAATATGATCCGGCGCTTTGGCACAATTACATGAATTTTGATAAGTTTGTGATACCGATGTAATGATGCTTATCTGATTTCTGTTATTTTTGTTAATGTCTGTGTTTTAATTATCATTCTGCCATTCCCCGTCCTCTCCTTTATACAAGCAATAAGTGCAAATGAAGATTGTGAATCATAATTAGCAATTCCTCACACAAAAATGAACTAAATAAATTGGCAGAAATAAAACATCGCATGTATATATAATATATACTATATTATATAATATATTATATTATATTATATATATTTATATATATATATTATATATATATTATATATATATACAAATACGATTGAATATAAGTAAAATAAAATTGAGATAATGTTCACTCGAGTAATAATTACACGTAGACATTTTCAGGTGATTTCCACAGCCTTTTTTAATTTATTCTTCAGGTGAATCATCTACCTGTTAGTTCATGCGTTATATACATACACACAAAAAGTATTTAATTTACTGTGTATAAGACTTTAAATTCTCAGTCAAGGTGATCGTATAGTCAAGGCTTTCAATTAAAGACGGTTTACATAAAGAGAATTAAGCGTCGAGTCCTGTGAATAGGCGAGAGTAAAAAGGTGCTGTGCATAATAGTTTGGTAGTTGGGGTGGGGATTAGACAGAGGATACCGAACGGGGGGATAATATGTCCTATTTCTAATAGGTTATTGTTAAAAACAGTATACATGTACAAGTTGAGCCATGGACTGACGGTGAAGAGACTGATCAGTAAATGGTATTATGAACTCGCGACTACCAGACTGAAAAGTACAAGTAACAATAATTAAGCAGACGTACATTTCAGATAGGTTACTGAGGATTATTACATATAGATAGATTAGGATTTCTCTGTACTGTAAAGTAAATACATGTACAGACATCATAATACACCTAATAGGACTTAAAATATAATATATGATATATTATACACATTACACAATATTACATCAATGTTTACAAGAAACAGAAACTGCCAATAAAATACTGTTTTAGATACTTGTTCAGAGATGTGTTTAAATTCTTGATAAAAAACTCACTCCTTAAGAAAACGTTACTTTTGTCATCATCATTCATTTAAGACGGGTATTTAAACAAGTTTAAATGTACCAGCCCATTTATCTAGATGTCACTCAACTTATTTGTCTACATTTTTCTGCTTATTTGTTGCGATGAACTTCACCCTGTTGCGGAGAACATCTTCCAGTTTCGCCATATATTTTGTTTGCATCTTGGCACGTCTATTACAATAAAATTAGATTTTTTGTTTGACATGTAAACGGAAAGCTAATTAAAATTCAATGTTATTTTACTCGCAGATTAATTTATCGTTTACATTCAAATAAAGCAAGTTTTGCATCTTTATCGTCTGGCATTTGTGTACACCCACCTTTATTTCAGTGTTTGAAGAATGCGCTTTAGTAATATTTTGTTTTAGATTTGCGACTTTGTCGTTTACTTGAATAACTTTCACATTTTTAAAACATAGTTTTCAGAGTTTTTATCAGTCTCATAGTTGACACGAGAATCGTGAATGATTGAAAAAGATTTAGTTGTTTGGTTAAATGTGTGACAAATGAACTATTTCTATTCGTTCTCTCCTTTTGCATATTCATCTGGTGAGTCATTTGCTTAGTTATCAGTTTCAATTATTTTCTTTGGGTACGTCTGGCCAAAGCATATGTTTCAATTTTCCAAACGTTTCTTTTTTGTTTCTTCATCCAGATACGAATAGTGCAATATTCTTCGAGCTAGATTATAGCGTTCATTATTTTTACATTGTTTTAGGGTAATGACTTAATATAGATATTGTGGTGTGTCTGTTATTTTTGTAAAAAATATGTCTGTTCTTAACAAATTATCCTTTTTAATGACTGTAACTGTCTAAGAAATTAATTGAGATACAATCACGTTCCATTTAAAAACCAAATTGCGGGGTGTAAGATTACTCAGGATATCATGATAAAATCATTATTATCTCAACTTCAGTTTTCCAAACAATAAAAAACAAATCATCTAACTATCTCAGCAATCTTATCAAAATAAGTTCTAACATTACATCAAATGTGTTTGAATACTTTCAGTAAGTTGTTTCCCTCTAATATCCCATGAAGAGGGTGCTGTAAGTTGGAGCCATTTTGGTTCCATTGCATACCCGTTATTTTGAATGTAACATTAATTGTCATCAAAATAGAAAGGTTATTGTTATAAAGTTTTACTGCATCTATAATGAAAAATCTGGTGTGAAAAAAGCGTAATTAATTTCATTCGAATATTTTGTTTTGTCGTATTTTATACACCTTTAAACCTTCACTGTGGGTATGTTTATACAGGAATTAACATCATATGTGACAAAACGATCATCAAGCAATTCTTCAGATAAGTGTGTTTAAAAATCAAATCATCTCTATCTTGGGGTGTTCTTAACAAAACTTTTTCACAGATTCATTATAGATGCAGTAACTTAGTATACTACACAAATAACCCTTCAGTTTTGATGACAATTATAACTTAATTTACGTATATAATAATAAATATTATATAATATAGTTATTATATATATGAAGATTTATTTCAAAAGAACTACAATCCATATTTATTACTTCGATAAAAGGCATTTGTTTACCGGATTTGTAACAGCGCCTATGGAAAAAGTATATTAGAAAGTGCATTTTTAGGTTGCTTTGATAATTGAGTTAAAATTTTCTCAAGAACAGTACATTGAGTATTGTGCATTCAATATCATTTCTCAAAGATCTGTCCTTTTGGAAACGAGCTTATATATAACATCTGCAATATTTCTCCGTCCAAAATACGTAGCTGTAAATTACCTTGAAGATGAATACTGAATACACGGGTTACTTTATACTTTATATAATAAATATATTTCATTATCTGATTATTTATGAATATTATTCACAAAATGATTAAACAGAACCGTTCTAGTGAACAACGTTCATTTTAATTTTACTTGTTTTCCAGAATAACCTTTCTTAACCCGTAACTTTACAAAAATTCATGGTTGAAATCATTCCATTCTGGTATATATGTGTTGTATGTGTTTGTGTGTTAATGTGTGTCTGTGTTGTGTTTTGTATTTGTGTGTTCGGTTTGTGTGATTACAATGTGCTGTGTCGTTTGTGTTTGGTATGTGTACATGTGTTGTGTGTTGTGATGTGTTCTGTGTGTGTGTGTGTGTGTGTCGTGGTGTGTTGGTGTGTGTGTGTGTGTGTTGCTAGGCGCGTGTTACATTTATTTTCTATTAAAGACTCCAAACGTACAAGTAACGGAACTATTAAAACAAATCCTCTTCTTAAACAAGATACAGTATACAACCATATTACATGAATTTCTCTTGCATGACTGTTTTGTATATAAACCATTTACTGAGTCAATATTCTCTGGGCCAATAAGCGGATTTACGAAGTTCTCAATGCACATAAATGTCAAATTAGACAAAATCAAGATCGTTATCGTAGAAGCGAACAAATAACATTGAACTCCCTAAAGGGTCTGTTTCAGAGTCTAATATAACTTGTTTGCATAAAGGTTCGTTGCACACCACGCCCTTTCGCCCTTAACTTTAAAGGTTGTCTTATCTAATTCTTGCTTGAAATTAGATGTAGAATTAACCGATAATGTTAGCGTTATGCTCTTAAACGTAATCGTGAAAAATAGGTTTGATCAACTTAAACATCTCTGATCGTACTATACAGTATAATACTTAACATCAGTAGTCAGATAGCAAAACGTGTAATACTATTTAATAGTAGCATAAACTTATACTTTTTCAATCTGGATACGACGTAATATTTTGGTTTATACATAGAATGTCTTGATTTTCTCTAACTGAGAGAAGCAGGATTCGATTTGTACTTCATTACAACTTTTGACAGCATTGTTGCTGAGATGAAAGAGATAGTTATCAATACTTTTCCCTGCGACGGCCACGACTCGCCGCACGTACACCCTTAGAAAAAAGTGCCTGCATTGAACCTCTCCTTGTCCCTATTTGAAACCTTTACAGGTTTTTCAAAGAAACAAAAGGTTCTAAATGATTCTTTAAAACCATTTTGCGCAGTCTACAAGGAACCCTTTAGGTGCTTTTTACACCTTAGGACGTTCAAAACCCTACTATTTTTATATAGTGTTCTTTTATACCATCAAGAACCAAATGTATCTTATTGAACCGAACAAAAATGCTTCTAAGAACCATTAAGAATCTTTTTTCTTCTTCTTAATGAAACCTTGAAATGTTACCAAATAACGGACAAGAGAGGTTCTAATTCAGCACTTTTTTCTGGAGTGCATTAACTCCATGGGTTACTGCGCGCCAACAAATCGTTGAGGACACAATGTTTGCCAGGACCTCTTTAATCAAATGTTAAGCGTCACTGAATTGCCACAAAACATTTTGTTGAAATTTGAAACATTAACCAATTAAGGATTTAAAAACAAATGTGTCGGACTGCATTTTGAGAAAATCATTTTCTGTTGGAGGATTACTGGCATAAAGTTAGAAACAATGCAGTTTCTGGTTAACACGCCTGGCGTTGGCCCGAGGAACAAGTGTACCTGTCAACTCTTAACCCGCTGCTACGGAACGGAGGTACCCTGTGTTAACTTATGGCATTTCGAGAATCTCGGAGGTACGCGGTAGAAGTTAGCAGTGTTAAGGTGATGATTAGGTACACTTGAAAATGCGCTGAAGAACAAATTGAGGTTGAAATATATACCATTATAATACAGTGGATGGATCTCCCACTGGAAATTATTCTGTCTCTAATTGTTTACCAAGGCAGAATCAGCATTGACCATTTAATTCTGACGAGGACCAACGATAAAATAGAACCCAATAGAGAGCCACACATCAGTTTTCCTTCCATGAGGATATTGACATGTAGTTATTTTTATGAATGATCCACGTTTGACCTACTATGATTTTACAGGAGAATCCTTGAATGATTTACCTAATTCAGAGTAGTTTTAGCCCAAGTTCGAGAACTACCCCATATGTCATTTACCTTTAAGATTTATAATAGGGCCTTCTGTCAAGACGACCTCCCCTCGTAACGGTAATAAATCTAATGTCTCATCGTAAACGAAAAAAATGTGATTAGATATAAATGGCGTCATCAAATGATTTTACAGTCTGGTCAACGATCCTCACCTCGTCATCGGATGTAGGTTAATGGCGTCATTCTCCTGTCTAACTAAATGAATAAAACAATATTGATTAGATATTAGAATATGCAATCCAATCGACGAGATTGTACAAGTTCAATGAACTTCTCCTCATCAGCGGTTATTAAGCTTTAATTCCTCATTTTGAACAAGAAAAACGTGACCAAATATGGCATTCATCAATAGGTTTATACGTGCAATGACCTTCTCAGCAATTGTTTGGATTTAATCTCCCATTTTCAAAAACAAGAGATGTGATTAATATGAATACAAATTAATCAAGATCAATAAATAACATAGTACGTTATGCAATAAATGATAAACAAATAAGTAATAATCAAATGATATAACTTAAGTTATCCGTTGTTCGATATAATGTTTTTTAACACAATGCTTAGCATTCAATCTCCGGTACTCGCGAAATCGAGTGTCTGACAACTGTTTAAGTCAATGTAACAACTTCGGTTCTCGTCTAATGCTGTTACGTACGAGTTATTGATACTCTACTCATTTACAGGGTCACTTGAATTTACGCGTTGCGTATTATTATAGTTAATGCAATATAGGTTGTAAATACCAAATCACGATCCCTCTCCCACCCGTCTGCATATGTGGTATACAGAAGACCACACAAATGCCGTCTACTTACAAGGCGTTTGCATGCAGCACTTTCGAGTTATGAAAAGTGATTCTGGTTATACGACATATTGCCGCCACTGAATGATGAAAACAGTTAAATATGAGTGACATTATTAAACGGACGCAAAATTGTGCTTACTGATTTTGTAGACCGTAATTGCTTTAAGAATATTTGTTATGTAAGTTTCAATATCTTCGACGAATTTATAATTATTATCAAACTTGATGCTGCACATTGTCATTAAAATGTCTATAGGTTGTAGCTGCAGCTTATCGATTGAAAGGTTGAACATTATTGCAGTGATCGTAGACCTATTTGTTGCCAATCATATTGACAAACATGTCATAAATATGTTTACATTACCTATGTGACACATCCGGATAAAAAAAGTTAGGCTGTTTACAACCTACATGAAAAGTCTAACAACACATTGCAGGCCTTTGTGAGTGTAAAATAGCATGACGCTTCTTGTAGGCAATCGATACTTTTGCGCACCCTCTACATGTAATTAAAGCAAAGCGTAATCACGGTTATACGTGCAAACAAATGCATAGATCATCGTTCAGTTTCAGACTATGCATAACTGGTGTAACTCTTTCAGCATTTTCCTGTGTTGCCACCGTAAGAAGCTACAGACTTGTTTATGAAATAGCCATAGTACTCGACGCTACCTTAAGTTGAATCGCAGGTTGTCTGAATCCACGGACATTGCGCTGATTTCCAGCAAACTGTTAGTAAGTCACTATAGTATTCACAAATCGTGACATCTCCACGGTGTACTGTAGGCTCATGACGCCACAAATCGGCCTGAGAAGTTGTCAATATATAATGCATCACCCTCGCAACAATTGTATCTTTTACTATTAGAACATCGCGATCGCGAACACTCGTCCTTTTTCGAATGCATCTTGCTTGTTTAAGTATTCATATCTGACCAGAAATATTGCGGGTTCTTGCTGTTAGCCCTTATAATATATACGGCTACATACTTGTGAAGCTGTTATATTTGAGCAACATTAGTAATATAAGTGGACAAATAAACACCCTAGCATCACAAAGTTTAAAACTATGACTGCAATTGACTAAGATATGTATGAATGTACGTCACCCATCTGATTTTCATTTTCGCGAGTATAAAATAGCCTAGATCATACATGGAGGAAAGGGCGTGGTAAATCTCATCTTACAGTTCTTGTTTTTTCATTTGTTTAAAGTCACTAATAATCATTTTGAAATAGCTGTTTTTCACGGCTTCATTTTTTACAACCCTTATCAAGACACTTGAGGGGCACGTTGCAGCTCACAATTTCTTTTAAACACGTTGCGTCATTGTTAGTCTGAGACTTTAAATTTTCGCGTAAGAGCATTTGGAAAACTGTTATGACGTCTCCAAATTGCGGGTCGTGGTCTTAGCCATTCGTATCTGCTAACTGAGAGAAAAATGTTGTGTCAATTTTGCATGGCTAGATCATGTTCATGTGCTGCCTAATGAGAATCATGTTTTATTCAATATTTAAACATACTTCATTCGTATCTATATCTGAGTTTTGTCGCCATTATCCATACCCACACTCAGAGCTAGCATTTTTGGTAACTGAACAGACTCCTTTGTAGCCCCAATACAAGAACAATTGTCCCAGGTGTAGGGTGTTATCCCGGATTTTCTTTTTCGTAGGCGGGGCGGTTGTTGAGGGGGGGGTCGTGATCATATTTTTTTTACCTTTTCATAATGCAGGACCCTTGGAACGATTTTTTCACTGGGGTTGCAGAGAAATATATTTTCACGGCCAAATCAACAGCCGAAAAATCGATCAGTTGGGGGGGGGGGCGGCGGAAAATTTTCGCGGCCAAAAAAATTTTCACGGCCAAATTCGCGG
>JZLH01S0064477.1:12561-25732 GCA_001188425.1 Eucidaris tribuloides | reverse complement strand
TGGGCAATTCATACGGCGGTGTAGTAAACTTTTGTTGGGTAAGTTAATTATCGCCAAGCTGAATAATATGCAAATGTTGGGTAATTAAATGAGTTGGGTAAAATATGATGGATGACCATAACTGAGAGACAATTTAATTGCCAACATATAGTACTGTATTACACATTCAGTTGGGGAAAATTGATGTACCAATAGTTGCTGTGACAGTATGTTACCCAGTGTTGTGTAAAGGCATGTGCATTTATATTTGACCCACTATTTTAAGAGTGTAGTAGTAGTAGTATAAGTTAGTAGTAAGTCAGATGAAAAGTCGGTTAGACAGTAGTAGTAGTAGTAGTTAGGTAGTAGTATAGTAGTAGTAAGAGTAGTAGAAGGTGTCTAGAGATAGTTAGTAGTAGTGAATAGTAATGAGTAGTAGTAGTGAAGTAGTAGTATAGTGTAGTAGTAGTAGCTTAGAAGTAGAAAGTTAGTAGTTAGAAGTAGTAGTAGACCAGTAACTATTGGAGCATAGGCAAGAGGGGAGACCAGTAGGAAGCAGACGCTGAGAAGTGATGCTGAAATCAGGAGTGAGATGTTGAAGTGCAGTCACATTCGGTAGTAGTTAGTGTAAGTAGTATATCAAGTAGTTAGATAGAAGTAGTCAGTAGTAGTAGTAAGTAGTTAGTAGTCGTAGGAGAAGTTTGTAGTAAAGTACTATGGAGAGGAAGGAGGGGCGAAGAGTGGAAGCAGACGCTTTGTCGAGAAGTGAATATGATCAGATAGATGTTGAAGTACAGTCACATTGTAGCTAGTTAGAATGTAGTAGTAATATAGTATAGTAGAAGAAGTAGGTAGTAGTCAGTAGTAGGTATAGTAGTAGTGAAAGGGGTAAGTAATAAGTAGGTAGTAGTGATAGAACTAGTTAGACCATATATAGAAGTTCAGTATAGTAGAGTTAGTTGTTAGAAGTAGTTGTACGAGGGTGTAGTGACGAGTAGTATAGTAGTAGTAGTAGTAGTAGTTAGTAGTAGCAGTAGTAAGTAGTAGTAGTAGTAGTAGTAGTACGTGTAGTAGTGTAGTTAGTAGTAGTGTAGTATAGTAGCAAGTGGTCAGTGTAAGTAGAGTAGTGGGTAGTAGTAGTCAGTCAGTAGTAGTAGTAGAAATAGTAAGTTGTACCAGTCAGTAGAAATGTAGCACTCGAAGTAGTAGCGGCAGTAGTCGTAGGCTAGTGTTAGGTGATTGCTGATGGTTGTAGGTGACATAAAACGTAAATAATCTAAAATCGTGTACCCAGGGACGGGCAATGCCTAAAATCCAACAGACAACATTTATTTTTCTTTCTGGCTATAGGCATTGTCAAATAGTTTATCGTTATTTACATAAAAATAACTCCTTTACGCTTACCAGGTTGACTCTTCCTTGAACGACCATCATCATGCCGCGGTCCTGAATGTTGGTCAAGCGGGTGATTCACCAACAAGGGGTGCTTTTACTACTGGTTACTTTGGTTACCGAGCCAACTTACCTGTCGCAATATTAACGAGTACGAGAATCGGTCATGATGTTGGCTGCAGACGATACTAATATCGGAGAGCTAGGCGGCCTGGTTTTGGGGGGGGTAATCAAGAGTTTTGAAAGACAAGGGTAACTTACGCTTAAATCAGGCTTGGCAGCTTACACTATATATATCAGTATGAGGCCCCTACATGTTACATGTATGCGCCATGCCAATGATAATTGAATTAAAAAAATTCTCTCGACTCTCTTGTTGTTATGAAATACCGATAAATCCAATAATTATTCGTAAACTGTTTTCACATAGGCCTACACCATGGCTCGTGTGATTTGCAAGTGCATTTCGCTGATAATGATCAATGCGGTAGCGAGAAGAGGTGGTCTGAGCGAACATAATCCCCCAACCACTATTATTTCTCTTTAAACTCGTTTGGAACTCGACGAATTTTCTTCTCATTCACTCTTTTTATTTCTGGTTTCCACCATTGCTGAGTTGCAAGCCCAGTCAATCTCACTTCCAGGATTTTGGCTGGACAACTCATGGTGTATGCAGGTGCAATCGGAGGTCGTTCTACCCCCCCTAAAAAAATGAATAATAAGGTCACATTTTCTCCAAGGTCATTTTTTTCTTCGACGGGCTTTTTCACAATGGGATATAATGAAAGGCAAGTTGATCAAGGACTATTAATCACATCTTGCCTGTTTGATTTAAATCGTGAATAAGACAAAAAATATCTGCATCACGGACCCACCAAGAAAAAATGGGTTGGATGAGCAATCCTGCCCCTGTGTTCCTGAAAGACGCTCGTCGCATCATTGAAATAATGAATGGATATTCTTATTTTCATATCCGCATATTTGTACAAATTTATAATGCAATACAATGAACTAATTATGGGAAAACATTTCGTAGTTTTAAAATGCAAAAAGCCGCGTTGACGAAGTGGTTAATTTGAGTATTTTCGCTTATCCGTGTTTGACTGCAATAGAATTTGAAGAATTGTACAATGCGATGGAAGGCGCGGGATATAGAATTTGAGATGGTAATGCATCAGGCCAATGTAAAAAAAAATCTGAAATTATTAGGCAGTCAACATAATTGTCAACGCTGACTCTTTATTCAAGTGTCTGTGTGATGAGACCTTTCTACTTGACTCTCTTACATTCCAGGTTTCTTTCTCTTTCATTGTTGTAAAACAGTTCATAAACATTTCTAGAAATCACGCATGAATGTTGTGTAACAGGACTCGAGATTTATCTCAAGTAGATGGGTTCGTTTAAAAAGCCTATCATGTATAGCATGTAGTGCTACTAAAGCGGTGTATTGACTTCACAAAAATGGTGTGTGGCATGCGCAGGAATTTGTGTTGTGTCTGTTACTGTGTGGATGTGAACTGTGTGCTATGCTCTGTGCATGGTGTGATGTATTTGTTTGCATGTGTCGTGTGTTTGTGTGTGTGCTTGTGTGATTGTTGACTGCATGTGTGTGTGTGTTAAATGTGTGCATGTTTGTGTGTTGCATGTGTGGTGTGCAGAGTAGCGATTGTGGAGTGTATGTTATAAGTTTGAGGTTACATTGTGGGCGTATGTTCCAGGATTTGTGGAGGGTACCCAGAATTACATTTTTAAAACGCTTTAAACAGCATAGTGGGTGTGTGTTAAAAGTGGACCTTTTTTTATCCCAAAATGATGTGTGTGTCTTTTGCTGTGTTGTGTGTCTATTGTATGTTAATTGGGGTGCAGGAGGTAAGCCCCCTATATTAGTGGGTGTATTTTAAGTATAAGTCGTTACATTGTGGGTTTACAGTATTTTGGCATAGTGGGGGTTAAAATCATACACTGCCAATGTGTTTTATTATACCGTATTATGGCAAAACACACTGCAATACAGGACACCCACAATGTAGTATTGTCGGTATGGTGTGTGTGTTTGTGTGTTTGTTGTGTGTGTGTGGTGATGTGTGTGTGTGTTGTGGCTGTGGGTCTGCTGTGTGATGTGTGTGTGAGTGTGGATGTGGTGTGTGTGGTGTGTGTGTTGTTGTGTGATGTGTGTGTGTGTGTGTGGTGAGTGTGTGTGTGTGTGTGTCGTGATGTGTAGTGTGTGTGTGTGTGCTGTGTGTGTGTGTGATGTGTGTTTTTGTTGTGTTGGTGATGAATTTCGCCTTCAAGTTTTTACAAGGCCTTCTTACTGCCTTTTGATTTTCAGGGATTTGATCTCATCGTTCGTTTTCTCTACGAGGGCTTACCTTCAATTGCCTCTAACTGGAAAATCATTCATTGGTTCTTTTCTATAAATCAAAGTAGTGTGAAATAATTCTATAGATCTTCTTCAATCAGTCTGGTTAAGTGCAATATCCAATATCAGGCAATAATTTCTCAAATTAGAGCAATAATTTACGTTTAGGCCCTTCTGCCGGAAAACTAATGCTAGCTGCTGTCTCGCCGGACAACAAACGACGCTTGACTAGGACAACTGTTTTCGATGTTATACTAAATCTTCAAAAGAAATAGCCTTTTACAATTTCAGTTTCAGATTGTGGAAAACATTGTTGCAAATAATGTTAACCTATTTCTTTGATATGGTGGGAAGTGGTCTTTTGTAATTGGGAACGTTTCTCCACTTTCATGCATCAATGAGGTTTCCATAACATTTTATTAGTTTTGGTTGGTGCATTCAATTGTCTGTAAACCATTCTTTGTCATATGTCTGTGATGTTTAATTCGACTATTTTGTAATTCCAATGTAGAAATACAAGAATGGTTAAACAAAACCATTCGCTCTTAAGTTTGCACTCAATCAAATGTAAGTTTTTTTGCACTCTATTCAAAAATGTAAGTCTTGATGCAATTTCTGTTCCAAATGTACGAAACATTTTAACATTTTCCAATGCTGGTTCACCATTGTGGAGTAAACTTTTACGATTCTGACAAATTTTTAGAGCTACATGTATACGGGCATCAAATCTTCATTCCATCTTAGTGCTGCAATGCGACAATGAATCATGACATTCTTGGAAATATTGCACAAATCCCTCCAAGTGATATATTTCATTTCATGACATATCTTCGAGGAGAAGAAATATATATAGTTTTTGTTAACTCTTAACGTGCCGAAGTCGCAGATCTGCGACTAGTAATACACGTAAAGTCCATAGAGGTTAAAATCCTCCGGCACGTTAAGAGTTAAAGGTATCGCCAAAACAACTGTAGTGCAGAGGTTGGACGTATTTCGAGCTAAAAACCCGCCAGGCATGGGATGTGGAGATGGTGAAGCTTTTAATCGTGTCCAGTAATCTTAGGGGGGAAAAAAATCACTGATGCACGCCAACTGGACAAGAACACAGGGTGGAAGATGGTGGGCGAAAGGTCAAACTACCACTTCTCTATTTACAGGATATAACGCCCATGCAGACAAGTAGACGACATATATGGCGGTTCGCCCGAACGGTGGGTAACATTGTCTTTTCCATATTCATCACTAGTCTGGTTTCCAGACGTAAGAACTTATACTATAAACAAGAGAGATTATTATCATCAACTAAGCGCCTTGAACTAAGACTAGTGTGAGCTGTGGTCATGTCCAGTACATCGACGAAGACAGAGCATGGGCAGAGTGAAGGTAGAAAAAAGTCGACAGGGGAGTGTACTAGTACCATGTATTAGTGATTATTTCGTCGTATTGGATTTCTTGAATGAGTCGTATTTTCTTTATTGTCTTATATCAAGTTGACCTTATTATTCATCTTTTGATTGTACTTTATTTATGTATTTAATGTTTTTGTTTCAGTTATTGTTTATGTTGAACTTACTTTATGTTATCTTTCTATTTTGTTTTAATGATTGTATATACGGACCAGGGGCGTCGATCCATTTTTCGGATTGGAGTGGCAAAAAGTACGAACAATTGTGGTTTAGACTAAAATTGAGAAATGTGTTTCCTTAAAAGTAGTTTTGCATTAAGTTTAATGGTTTGTTGTGTCTTGCACTACTTTTTAGACGTATCTTTGCATTACGTTTTATGAATTTTTCAAGTTGTATAAATTATTGGGGAGGGGGCAAATCGATATGTTTGCCCCCCCCCCCAATATTTTCATCGGGGTGGCGACTGCCCCCTTGCCACCCCAGGATCGACGCCTCTGATACGGTCTTGCTGAAAAACAGCCTAACGGCTGATAGCAAGTTTTTATCCCATGTTTAAATTAAAAAAAAAAAAACCTCTGGGGGTTGATAAAGTCGCATGGTCTGGAACCGAGACTAATTCCTCACCATTTTTGGTGCCTGATCCAGTCCTACGACTATTTAAACCTATTTAAAAATTCAGGGTTCCTAATTTTTATATATAGGTGGGGAAATCCGTCAGATCAAAGATCAAACAGTTATTAACATCTAACTACGTTTAAATCCAATCCAAGTCAGTGAAATCCAATCTAAGTCAGTGGTTACTGTGATATTTTGGCAGCATATTTGTTTATTTCTATTTGGGTGTGAATGCATCCACACGAATTATCCCGAAACTTACGGAATTGCTCATGAAACAATTGAATTTTTTCTTAAAGTCGAATTAAATAAGTTTCAAACCAAACAATATACCGGTGTTAAGTGTATAACATGCATTTGTGGATATAGATAACATTCATTATGATTAATCATTTTTAAATTTTAGCTGGCGATGTGTAATCTTTCTCTCAAAAACGGTGAAATGTCATGGAATGTGTGTTCACATAAAATTGATTTTAGTTCTTTACTTTTCAGCGTTGACATTAAAAACAAAACATAATCTTATGGCGACACCGAGGCTTCCCCGTGGCCTTGAAAAAAACTCAGTTAGCTTTGGAAAAGCGGTAAAGAAAGAAGACATTGCTTGCTGGCAAGGTTTTCCGGGAAAAGCGTCCCTGAATTTATATTTATCACGAAGTCACAATAACAAAGGATTAAGTTAAAAGAATGGTGGATGCGTTGCTCGTTGATCAACAGTGTTGCAAGTTCCTTCGAGCCATCAATAGGTAACTCGTGAAATGAATGGAATCCGAATAAGCAAAAGTCTGCAAATAATAAAGAGGTAGCTTTCGTAGAGTCAGTGCCATCAGGGGTCTCTGAAATTTTTTTTTAGACAGTTTGGCTTTTCATGCACTGAAATTCAAGCTAAAACTTCTGGTTTTTACTTCTTGGTTTAAAGCAACAGTTCTTTCAAACCTGATGATCTGGACTAGATGGTCACGTTAAATGTCCACCACTAAAGTTCTATTGTAAGGGAGATGTGAGAAAAGCATTGCAGAGAATAAAATATGCCACAATCGTGAATGTATGGTAGATGTTCACTTGATTTGTGCATAAATAATTTCCTACACATATGTCACAAGAGAGGAAAAATAACCACAAATTTTAAATCGCTGTGGTTCGTTTGATAATCTTAATTGTTAATGTTTGTACCTCAAAGACAGAGTACGGGATTTGCACGTCAGAAAACGGCAAAATTAATTTAATCAGCTCAAATCATTCACAATTTGAAGATTAGTACAGTTAAACACCTGTCATAGAACCTTTGGATAGAATATGTAGTTTTGGTGAAAATCTGGACATTTAATCTTCACAATTTACAGTGACGTTAACGTGCACGGGCCGTTCCAAAATTGTCCGATCAGCCGTTAGCCGAAGGTCGCGCTGAGTTTAGCCGTTTAACCAATCAGTGTGCTCCGCTGGTCATGCGAACGTAAACATAACCACGATTCGCAATTTGAGCAAAATTTAAACTCGCGGAAAGAACAATATTCTGGTAACATATCGTCATTAGTTGTTTTTTTTATATAAAACAACAGGTTCATGACGTATGGATCTCAAACTATCAACACACCATTTGTAAGTACTAAACTACCGTTTGGTATTGATGATGAAGGGAAGTAATGGACTTGCAAATCCCAAACACAATCTTTAATGATTACTAGTTTAACAAAAGTCAGTAACAATGCCCTGCAATAATCTTGTTACAACTGATTCAAAGTAACTAAATACACATATTGCCCTTGTATATATCTTTTTAAAAATTTCGAATTGTCGTCACTTTTGGTGTTAGTATCAGACAAAGTTTACCTATATTTCGAGGGAGCTAATGTAGCTAGATATGTCAATACACTTCTATCGAGCAGGTAGTAGGGTGACGCAGATTTCAAAATTGAAATAAATATCCGATGGACTATATTCTGAGGTATGATGATAATTAGTTGTAATACTATTACACACACACACACACACACACCACCCACCACAAACCACCACAACCCACCCACCACTCACCACACAACCCAACACACACAAACCACCCCCACCCACCCAACCACACCCACCACACACACCACTTACGTGTATATGCCGCCACGGGGACAGTAAAACAACAGACAACTCCGTTAAATGCTCGAGCGACACAAACTCCATGTACAATGCACTCGGGGCGTTTTGTGTATGTGATTGTAGTGTCACAGTAACGGGGACGTTGGGGGTGCATTTTGGGCATTTTCTAGGGCTTTGACATTCGTTTTATTTTCTGGCATTTGAGGTTGGGACCGTCCTGTTTTCCGAAGTGTTACTTAGTCCTGTCCGGGATGAAGGCTTCACACACACATACCCACCGCAAACACAACACACACACACACACACGCGCGCACGCACACACACACACACACACACACACACATGTGTATATATTATTCTTGATCCTCTTTCGTTACTTTCACCATTATCATTTTACTGTGCATATTTATTATATATATTATATATATTATATGTATTTTTTAAATATTGCCTAATTATTTGAATAATTAGCTTCTCCTTACATGTACTGTAGCTATCATAGGCCATACACAAGAAAAAAACTAATTGTTGATTGGAATTCTTTTCTAAATCAAGTGCGTATAATTTTCATCTAAATGTCATTAAATAATATGTTTGAGAATTAGATTTGTACGTTAGAGAAATCCATTTGAAATGATACAAAATATTAGTGCATAGTAAAGAATAAAATTTCGAAAACGTTTTTTAATGTAACATTTTCTCAAATTGTCATGAAACAAGAACAACTTCCATTATAAACATTTTAATGTGGTTAATTACCATTAAATATATAAATGGCTTTGAACATAATTTCTTCACAATGTTCTCGGTTATGTGATGCAATCATTTCGAGGCAATATAGCTCTCTAGAAGCGTTTCCCCCGAATTCATCCGATCATCCGATCAAATAAAGACAGGTGTGCCACCTTTGGCGTTTTGGTGTATCCAATGGTAAGAACCACCTGTTGCCGATGATCGTCTGTGAAACAGGTGATTCTCAGCTGGAAACTTAATATCTAATATCTAGCACTCATGTATAAATGTTGTAACCATGCGTGTAGTACATTGACTTTAAAAAAATAACCCAAAGCTAGGATTTCACATGTCAAAGCGACCCGAAACGAGGATTTTACACGAACAAAAACACCCCAAGCAAGGATTGTTTTCAGGTATACCTCAAACGAGAATTTTTCGCGAACATAAGCACCCCAAGCGCGGATTCACCCCCCCCCCAAAAAAAAAGAAAACCACCCCAAATTCCCCCAAACTAGGTATTTTGATATGCCAAACGCGGATCTGTGTTTCGCTTTTAAAAACTCCCTTAAATCAGTGTATTCGTGTACACGCATGGTTACATGTACAACATTTATACACGAGTGGCCCCCTGGAATCTAGCCGTTATTGTGACACAAGCGTGTTTTTACAAAGGAGCAATCATTTCCAAGGAATAGTTTGCAAAAGATTACTGTCCCGAGGCAAGAATGATGGTACACCCATCAATACACGGACTCTTGGTGTAATTTCCAACACGAACATCGGCAAGTTTACTTGAGTTTGTCAAACACAGATAAAACTGTTGAAATACACTTTAGACAAAAGTCATAAAGTTATGTCTGTCAAAGAATATGTGCCCACCAAACCTAACTTAGAGCACATTGCATATGCCATGACGCCCAGAAAAATTAAAAAGATGTCTATAAAAACATAGTAGATATATATGGTTACACAGAATATTACTAATGTCACAAAGAAGCGGTTATACTATTCCGTGAAATGCAAAACAAGTCAAAGAGGTTAATGATTGCTTACATAATAAAACACGCTGCACGAAGGTGAATTTGCATGGCAGGATTCCTTTAAACTTCCCTCATATAGCAATAACATATCGAGCGTTTGGAATTTACCAGCAAACATTCATGCGAACAAGCATATCAACTCCTAGAAGTCGAATATAGTAATACACCATAATTATGTTTAGGTCGTCATAATCACAACATGTAGCACAACTTAAAGGACCACAGTTTCAAGTACCTAAAACCCAACCGTCAAAAATGCATGTTTACTATAGATTGTGGTGCCGACAGAATGTACTGTCTCAAGATAAAAGAGTGGAATCTTCACTTAAACCAGAGAGTGAATAGTTTTTGAGTGAAAAAAATCTAATTCCAAAGAAGGGTAAAATACAGTGAAAGCTACCATTTTACTCCTAATTGGATTGGTTTTGACTCCAACTTGGAGTGAATTTCTACCCTAATCGAAGTGATCGTGACACGAGTCCTAGCTTTGAGTGGGAGTTATATTAGGGATCACTGAGTTTTCGGAGTGAAAATCACTCCCAATTGAAGTGGACCAGTGGCTAGATATACTCTTTTTAGGATGCTTTTCACTACTTTGAGAATGGAATCCACTCTTATGGGTAGGCTTTATGTATGGTTGAGGTGTAAAAGCTGGTGATTCAGTTTGTTGTCGATCAGCTTGTGCATTGTTAAATTGTTCGGCAAGATTTACGCTGACCACAAACACAGCACTGTCAAGCGTGTGCAGACCTTACGAGAAAACGACGAAAGTACCCAAGTGTCCCCCCCCCCCAAAAAAAAATGGGATTGGATAAAAGGGGTATCTCCCGCCACACCCACTGAGATATGAACCGAACTTAAAGTCACAATTTAACACTGTAGATCATCAATTAAAAACAAATTGTCAAAATTTGATATCTGAGATACATAATGGACAAATAAACATCCTAGAATACAAAAGTTTGAAAAGTTACGGTGACTCAGGCAAGATGTGCATGAATAAACATCATCCTTCAATTACTACTGCGATGGAGTATAAAATAGCTTAGATCTACACACGGTAGTCTATGGGAGGAATTGAGCAAGGTGAATCCGGTAAACCCGAGTGCTCATAGATTTTCACCATTTTAAAGCACTTAATAATCATTTTGAAATACAATTTTTTCAGGGCTTCATTTTTAGACCTTATCAAAGACATGTGGAAGATTATGTACACTGCAAAAACAGTGGTGTTAAAATTACACCAGTCGGTGTTGTGAGAGGACCGCACCAAGCATTTACACCAGTGTTAAATCAATGGTGTTGGTTCAACAACCATTGGTGTTAGTTCAACACCCATTGGTGCTATTATAGCACATTCTGTTTATTATATTAACAATATTTGGTGTGATATTCAAACTCCATGGTGTATTTTTAATACCTGACTGGTGCGGTTCTCTCACAACACCGACTGGTGTTGTTTTTGACACCGTAGTTGGAATTCGGGCACTCCCCCACAGGACCACCATTGCCGAGTACCAGAAGCATAAGTTTTAAAGCCAAAAAACCATTCTTTACGTGTTCGCTTTATTAGCGTTAAAAATGCAATTGTGTATGTTACAAACCAAATCAGGTTATTACAAAACATTTAAAACAGCGAATTGCCCCTGAAATCTTTAGGCCAGGGTAATGTTGGACAGTCACGAACATGAAGAGTCATAAATTTTCATTTTTCAAAAGGAAATGTTTTAGGTCAAAGATTGACTTGGATGCCGGAGCAGGAAATAGTTGAACAGGAATGGGGGCCAGCAGAGGGTTCAAGGCTCTGGGGTGGAGGAATTTCCCAACAACAAGACATCGCAAGTTTACTTGGATTCAAATCAGATTAAAACCTTTGAATAATAATCACTTTTAGCTAAAATCCAAAGTTTCTGTCATTGATTATGATGCCCACCTAAAACTAACTTAGGAGCACATTGCATACCATACCCCCAGAAAAATTTAAAAAGGAGTCAATAAAGAACATAGTACGATATATATTTTTGACACAGATATTACTAATTGTCACAACGGAACGCGGTTTATAACAGGCTGAAATGCAAACAAGTCAAAGAGGTAATGTGGCTACATATTAAAGGACATGGCCTGCACTGCTAGGTGAATTTGCAATGTCAAGAATTTCCTTTAAACTTACACTCATATACAATACATAATCGAGCTTTTGGATTTACGCAGAAACAATTCATGTGAACGACAGCATAATCAAACCCTATAAGGTGAATATATTAGTAATACACCATGAATATTTATCTCTCAATAACCAACATGAGCACAACTTAAAGACTCACAGTTTCAAGTACCTTAAAACCCAATATCCGTTCAAAAAGCAGTTTACTAAGATTGGGTGCCGACAGGAAAATGTAACCTGCTCAAGAAAAAGAGGAATCTTCCACTTAAACTAGAGAGTGAATAGTTTGAGGTGAAAAAATCTAATTCATAATGAAGTAAATATCAGTGAAAGTACATTTTACTCCTAATTGATGGTTTGACTCCAACTTGGAGTGATTCTACACCCAGCTCAAGTGATCGTTGACACGAGCTAGCTTTGGTGGGAGTTAATATAGGGATCACTCGGAGTTTTCGGAGGAAATTCACTCCCCTGATAGTGGCCAGTGCTAGAAATATGACTCTTTTTTTTATATCTTTTGCGAAACACGTTTGAAAATGAATCGACCTCTTATTGGTAGCATTAGATTTGCAGGTGTAAGCAAGCTGGTAGTATTTTGTCGATGCAGCTTGTGCATGTTTAAATTGTTCGTGGGTCAAGATTTACTGCTTACCACGAACCACACGTGTCAAAGCGTGTGCATGACCTTAGAGAAAACGACGAAAGGACCTCAAGGCCCCCCTCCCGCAAAGAAAAAAATTGGATTGGAAAGGTATCATTCCTCTGCCACAATTGACTGAGATATGAAACGCGAACTTAAAAGTCACAATTAACACTGTAGATCATTTCAATTTAAAAACAAAGTGTCAAAATTGATATCTAGATACATAAGACAAAATATAAACATCCTATGGAATAAATAAATTGAAAGTTACGTGACTCAGACAAGATGTAGATATGAATTACTATATAGTATATACATACACATCGTAGTGCTATGTTTTAGAATGAGCAATGGGGATACCGTAAACGCTCCGATGGCTCATAATTTCACCATTAAAAGCACGTAATATTCAATTTTAATACATTTTTCAGCTTGCATTCTAGACCTTAGCAATAGACATGTGGAAGATTTGTACTTTGCAAAAACAGTGTTGTAATATATTAGCACCAGGGTGTTGTGAGAGATCGTCGCACCAAGCATTTACAGTACCAGTGGTTTAAGTCAATGTGTTGTCAACAACCATTGGTTCGTTCAACACCGCATTGTCTTGGCAGTTATAGTCACCAGTCTCGTTTATTATATTAACAATAGTGTGTGATATTCAATACTCCCATGGTGTATTTTTAATA
The DNA here is from genome assembly GCA_001188425.1 of Eucidaris tribuloides. Lineage (NCBI taxonomy): Eukaryota > Metazoa > Echinodermata > Echinoidea > Cidaroida > Cidaridae > Eucidaris > Eucidaris tribuloides. Next base: position 12,619 of record JZLH01S0064477.1, on the reverse strand, counting down.
CCTATGGTGGTTGTCTCTCACAACACCGACTGGTGTTGTTTTTGAAGGCGCGTGTATG